>PVKP010030654.1:0-27735 GCA_004027715.1 Plecturocebus donacophilus
AGAAAAGCTGGTTTCCTCTCTATGTCTAAAAAATGCCAGCCCTGTCTGTCACATAACCTGGTCCTGTCAGATGATGTCATCTAGCAAGATAAGAATGTACTTCCCCTATCTTTGCATGGCTAGTACCTTTGTGCCATTCAAGTTGCAGTTCAAATGTCCCCTGTTCTGAAAGACATTCCTTTAACCCCACTACCAAAAGTAACCCTCCCCTCCTTACCCCAATGACTCCATATCGACTGTATGACATCACTATCTGAAATGATCTTATTTCTCTCTGTGTATTCATTGTCTTTCTCCACTAGGATGGAAACCCCACAAGAGCAGGACCTTGTCAGGTTTACCACTGCATCTGGAACACTCTCTGGTAGGCCAATGAATATTTGTAGAATAAAGGAAGATCATGTCCAAGACTATGGTTTTCAGCTTAGAGATTGCCTCATGGAGTCTATAAATTGTGGAGAATTAATGCTAACAGTTTCCATCCTATGGGATTTACATATATAGTATTAATATGGTTGTCCTGCCATTTTGTAATCCTCTTTCATGGCAGACAATATTTCTGTTCACAAATGGAGAAAATGACAGGGTCAGCAGTCTGACTCTAATTTCCTATGTAAACTGCTCCCCTTATCCCCAACCTTTGTTAGAAAGTATATAATGGTTGGGTGTAATGGCTCACACCTGTAATTCCCAGCACTCTGGGAGGCTGAGGTGGGCAGATCACTTGAGCCCAGGAGTTCAAGACCAGCCTGGGCAACATGGCGAAACCACTACAAAAAATTAGCTAGGCATGGTGGTGCAAGCTTATGGCCCCAGCTACTAGAAAGGCTGAAGTGAGAGAATAACCTGAGGCCAGGAAGCTGAGGCCATTGTGACTCATGATCACACCACTACACTCCAGCCTAGGCAACAGAGCACATACCCTGTCTCAAAAAAAAAGAAGTATATGTAAACAGGACCTATGACCCTATCTATGTACCATGGGGGAACCCAGGGCAATGTTAAGTTTTATCTTCCCTGATATAATTCTAGTAATAACTGTTTTTTTTTTTTTTTTTTGAGCTAGGGTCTTTCTCTGTCACCTGGTTGGAGTACAGCGGCATGATCATGGCTCACTGTAGCCTTGAACTCCTGAGCTTAAGCAATCCTTCCACCTCAGCATCCTCAATCACTGAGATTACAGGTGTGTGGCACCATGCTCAGCTAATTTAAAAAAAATTTATTAGGTAGAGACAGGGTCTTGCTATGTTGCCCAGGCAGGTCCTCAAACTCCTAGCCTCAAAAGATCCTCCTGCCTTGGCCTCCCAAAGTTCTGGGATTAAGAAAGTGAGCCACCACACCCAGCCTATTAGTAACTTTAAGACATTAAATCATCACTGTCAGGGCCTTTGAATTGCTTGAGTTCAGCTTTCCAGAATACCTTACTGCACTCACATGAAGAGTACAAGCTGGACGACATGAGCCTTTCGGAGCAGTTCTGAGAAGGAATTGACAAAGAGGTCATAGGACAGCAGCAGGAACTGCAGAGAGAGCACCAGGCTGTAGTTACTGGTCTGGAGCATCTTCCTTCTGTTTTCTTGGGACTCCAAGGGCACATCCCACAGTTCCCCAGAAAACAGCTCCTGGTTCTCTCCCCACCACTGAGGGAGAGGCTTCTAGTTCCTTTGAATCAGAGCTGTTTCCCTTGCTTTAAGGCAAGGACCTGTTGGGGCAAAAATATAAGCAAGGTTAGAAATGTATTAAGACTGGGCCGGACATAGTGGCTCACGTCTGTAATCCCAGCACTTTGGGAGGCTGAGGCAGGCGGATCACCTGAGGTCAGGAGTTTGAGACCAGCCTGGTCAACAGGGAAACCCCATCTCTACTAAAAATACAAAAATTAGCTGGGCGTGGTAGCTCATGCCTGTAGTCCCAGCTACTTGGGAGGCCGAGGCAGGAGAATCACTTGAACCCAGGAGGTGGAGGTTGCAGTGAGCCAAGATCGTGCCACTGCACTCCAGCTTGGGCAACAGAGTGAGACTTCGTTTCAAAAACAAAACAAAAAAAAAAAAAAAAAAGAAATGTATTAATACCACAAACACTTACTAAGGACCTACTGTGTGCTAGGCACCATTCCAGTTGCATGGAATACTTTAGTGAACAAAACCAGCAACCAAAAAAAACCCCAAGAAGTCATTTCTTCTAGGACTTTCAGCAACCTTTCTTCACGCCTGGAACCTTCTAAATGCAGAGCTGTCTCTAACCAAAGGAATCTAGTAGTATTACTGAGAAGAATGACTGCCTGGTCATGTAGTAGCAGTGGTAATAAAAATGGCAGCAAATCCTTATACATTGCTTACAATGTGCCAGGGAGTATTCTACAAGCGCCAACACTATTTAAACCTCAAGAGGTAGATGATATAATACATTATTACCTTCCCTATTTTACAGATGAGAAAATTGAGGCCAAGAGAGGTAAAATAATTTGTCCAAGGTCACATCATTAGTAAGTGGCAGAGCTGGTATTCAGATCCAGACAGCCTGGGTCTAAACTGTGTCTTTCTTAACTGACAGACTGATATTTAGGCAGGAAAAATGCTGGCACAAAAGTGTGAACTGCTGTAGGCAGAAAAAGCAGAGAAGAAATAAGGCTCTCCTGAAAAACTTTATGTTTAAGGTAGCAACACAGTGGCAGTTGTATTTCTTTTCATCTATTCCAAGACCCACAGGTTGCTCTGCAGGTGTCCTATGACCCTGCTGCTGTGCCAAATCCATAAAGAAATTTCAAAATGCTTTGGACTGTTAGTGATTAAATTAGCATCTGTAAAATGTTTCGCTATTTATAAGCTCTTTTCATATTTATAAGCTCTTTTCATATTTCTAACCTTACTTAATCCTACAACCATCTTAAGAAGCGGCCATTATAATGCATATAATCCCCATTTTACACAGAGCCTCTGGAAGGTTAAGGCACCTCCTCCACCTCAGCTGGTGAAGTCCGACCTACTAGATGTATGTACCTGGTTTCCACATTCATTAAATAATTTATATATATGTATTTTTGAGACGGAGTCTCGCTCTGTCGCCTAGACTGGGGTACAGTGGCGCGATTCGGCTCACTGCAACCTCCGCCTCCCGGGTTCATGCGATTCTCCTGCCTCAGGTTCCCGAGTAGCTGGGACTACAGGCACGTGCCATCACGCCCGGCTAATTTTTTGTATTCTTAGTAGAGATAGGGTTTCACCGTGTTAGCTAGGATGGTCTCGATCTCCTGACCTCATGATCCGTCCACCTCGGCCTCCCAAAGTGCTGGGACTACAGGTGTGAACCACCGCGCCCGGCCGCATTAAATAATAGGTACCCACGCCACGATAATCTTGTCAACCAAGATCATTTCCTTTAATCCTCCCTACAACTGCAAGGTGGGAATTATTCTCATTCTACAGGAAAGGGCACAGGAGACAAAATTCAAGGCATTCCTCCAGGTCTCAAGTCAGAAGAACCGGGCTTCATAACTAAGTGTGATGCCAAACCGGTGCTCTTAACCACTACTCACTAGGGTTGTTTTGAGGATCCATTATGCAGAAACGCCCAAGGCTCTCTCTATGTACGATGACCCTCTCCAGTTTAGGGCAGTGGGGATTCGCAAGCTCATGAAACTCTTTAATTTGTCTACCGCTACCTGCCGCCTTCCCTTTGTACCCAGAGCAGTATTCCTCACGCTTCCCAATCCACTTAAAAACGGGGCTTCCTTGGCAAACAACAACAAAGCATAAAACCCAAGCCCAAAACAACAGCACCAAAAATTCTGACTTCTGGTCACTTAACCCATTTTTCCTCAACCACTCTCACCTCCAAACCCCAACGTCGGTTGTCATGGGGACTCCCTCCCGGCTTCCGGAAGCCGGCTTTAAATTCCGGAAGTAGATGGCGGCCGCGGGCCCAGTCTTTCTCTCTCTGCTCTATGGCTAGCCCGCCTGCCATGTTGGAGTTTTTGCTGTCCTGGGCCCGTCCTGTTCCAGGCCCTCACAGCGTAGCCACTAGCTGACTTAGGGCTCCCGCCCACACTGCGCGCGGCCTTGCTGAGGGCAGGCTCGTGGTGGGAGCTTCGCGTTCACCTGAACATTTCTGCCTCCTCAGGATGGGGGATGAGGGGCGGGGCTGATTCATCGCCGCAGTCCTGGACCCTGACTTTGGCTTTGGAGAAGAAACGCCCAGGAGGAACGGGACCTAGGGTGCCAGCACTTTGGCGTGTTGGGAGCGGGCCATGCCGGGTTCCGGACTTCACTTCCCAGGAGGCCTCGCGCGCGACCGGAAATGTTGCGAGCCTGTAAGAAGGCGAGGCTGCGCCCGCCCCTCCGCTTTAGAGTGGCATTGCCAGCCGGTTATTCGGGGCAGGTGTCTTCTGCATCGCCTGGGAGCCTCGGGAGCGGGAGCTCCGGCGCCTGGTGGCGAGAGGCGGGTTCCGGAGATCCTGGCCCCATTTCGTCCCTCTGTGGTTAGGGGTGAGAAAGAGCCTGGGCCGTGAGTTCAGGGACCTGGGTTCGAATGCTGGCTCCGCTGCTATCTCGCTTCGCACTGTCGCGACCTCCTTGCTCGGTTTCAATTTTCTGTTTTAGGAAGTGGGCACCTTTCTCCGCGCTCCTTCTTCCAAGGTAGTGGTTATAAAGGCACGAAAGCTCTTCAGAGGGCGCAGAAAGACGGAGCTCCTCGCCCCAATTTTCACCCATTGTTAGCTGGGACGAGCACCCAGCAGAGGGTCAGGGATCACCCCTCGAGTGCCTGAAACAGTTCTTTGGACACCTGAGCCGGACCTGAGCACAGGCTGAAGTCTGGGTCTGTAATTATTCCGGTGCTAAGGGCTACCTTGTTTACCTGCCTCCTTGGCTGGAATATTGAACCCCTCACTCACGAGTTCCGACTTTAACAAAAGCTACCTTTGAGGATAAGGAATTCTCAGAGCTGAGAGGGAGTGGACCCGAATTCCTGTACCAGCTCTGCCACTTACCTTGGCCAAGTCATTTTCTTGTTTTGGGCCCCAGTGTCACAGTGTTTTTGATTTGTAAGACGAGAGTTTAGGACTTGTATTCTAAGTCTGGTCCTGAAGATTCTTAAAGTCCCCCAGTCCATCCAGGAGGGAGAGCAACAACTGATTTTCTGCCCTTTCGTTTATTTGTAGTTCTAAATTATAAAAGTAACGCTGTAGAGCCTTTTTCTAAGACTAAGGGGATGGGAACTAGCATTTCTTACCCCTGTACCTGACCTGTTTTAGCTCAGCCTGGAGAATCCTTTTTGTCAAGGAATTAATAATATTTTGTGCTGTGAAAATTATATGAAACTCAGACTTCAGTGTCCATAAATAAATATTACTGGAACACAGCCGTGCTCAGTTGTTAAGATATGTATGTGGCTGCTTTTTCACAGGCAGAATTGATGACATGGTTGTGACAGAGACCATGTGCTCTACAAAGCCTAGAACACTGAGTACCTGGACCTTTACAGAAGAGCTTGCTGACTCCTGCCTTAGAACAGAGCCTCCTGGGGCTCTGCAAAGTGAGGGCACAACAGGAGGCCGAAGCATGGTGAGCACACCCTGGGATCACAGCCCAAACTGACCTCTTAGAACAAATGAGAGGATATTTTCAAGCATTTGCATTGCAGTTTTCACTGCGTTTTGTTTGTTTGTTTGTTTTTGAGACAGAGTCTAGCTCTGTCACGCAGCTAGAGTGTGGTGGTTCGATCTCGGCTCACTTCAGCCTTCTCTTCCTAGGCTCAAGCCATCCTCCCATTGCAGCCTCCTGAGTAGCTGAGACTACAGGTACACACCACCACACCCAGCTAATTTTTTTTTTTTTTATAGAGATGAGGGCTTACTGTTGCCCAGGCTGGACTGGAACTCCTGGGTATTTATGTATTTATTTATTTTTAGAGTCTATCTCTGTCCCCCAGGCTGCAATGCAGTGGTGTGATCTTGGCTCACTACAACCTCTGCCTCCTGGGTTCAAGCAATTCTCATGCCTCAGCCTCCCAAGTAGCTGGGACTACAGGTGCATGCCACCATGCCCGGCTAATTTTTGTATTTTTAATAGAGATGAGGTTTCACCATGTTGGTCAGGCTGGTCTCAAACTCCTGACTTGAGGTAATCCACCAGCCAAGGTCTTCCAAAGTGCTGGGATTACAGGTGTGAGCCACCATACCCTACCTGGAACTCCTAAGTAATCCTCCTGCTTTAGCTTCCCCAAAAAGTGCTGGGTTTACAGGCGTGGATCACTGTGCTGGCCCTTCACTTCTTCCTTTCTCCTGCTTTGCTCTGTTTCGGGAAGTAGGAGGGCTTATCTGTGTATTGTGAGCAGAGCAATATAACTTTCCAGCTCTCTGTCAGGAAAGTGTGCTCAGGATCTATTCTAAGTCTGTCACAGAGCAGTAAACCAGGACCTCTTCTAGGATGTGGCTGCAGATCCTTTTGGACTGCATTTACTTTTTCCTTTTGCAAAGAAAAAAAAAAAAAACAGTTGTGGAAGTAGATACTGTCAAATGAGTGAGCCTGATGATCAAGATTTCTTATATTTCACTGAGGGCTGGAGAGTGTTTTAGGTGAACATCTCGTGACCTGAAACATCCTCTGCCCTTGGAGGAATTGAGGGGGCAGTTCTGAGGCTGGATAGGAAATCTCTGAGTTACACAGTTGAGTCCCAAAGCTTCTAAGAAGCTGGTGGCATGATTTTCTCCTGCCAGCTTCAAGGAAACTTTTTCCCCAAGCCCTTGGACCTTCCTTTCTTTTTTACTTTTTTTTCCTTTTTTTTTTTTTTTGAGACAGAGTCTTGCTCTGTCGCCCAGGCTGGAGTGCAATGGCACGATCTTGGCTCACTGCAACCTCTGCCTCCCAGGTTCAAGCAATTCTCCTGCCTCAGTGTCCCTAGTAGCTGGGATTACAGGCACACGCCACCACACCCAGCTAATTTTTGTTTTTGTTTTTGTTTTTTTTTGAGACAGAGTCTCACTCTGTCGCCCAGGCTAGAGTGCAATGGCTCGATTCTCAGCTGACTGTAACCTGTGCCTCCCGAGTTCAAGCAATTCTCCTGCCTCAGCCTCCTGAGTAGCTGGGACTACAGGCATGTGCCACCATGCCCAGCTAATTTTTGTATTTTTAGTAGAGATGGGGTTTCACCATGTTGGTCAGGCTGGTCTCAAACTCCTGACCTCGTGATCAAGCCACCTCAGCCTCCCAAAGTGCTGGGATTATACGTGTGAGCCACCATGCCCAGCCATTTTTGTGTTTTTAGTAGAGATGGGGTTTCACTATTAAAAATTGCTTACTCAATCTTTCATGTTGGCCAGGCTGGTCTCGAACTCCTGACCTCAGGTGACCCACCCTCCATGGCCTCCCAAAGTGGTGGGATTACAGGCGTGAGCCACCATGCCCAGCCATTTTTGTATTTTTAGTAGAGATGGGGTTTCACCATGTTGGCCAGGCTGGTCTTGAACTCCTGAACTCAGGTGATCAGGTGATCCATCCACCATGGCCTCCCAACATGCTGGTTACAGGTGTGAGCAATCCTGACCTCGCCAGACCTTCCTTTCTCAGAGATTACTGCCAACTTGGGTCACTTTGTGAAAGTCTGGCGTCTTTTCCTGATTAGGTGAACCCCTAGCATGGGGAGAGCTGGCATGGCATGGCATGGCATGGCATGGCTGAGGGCCACTGAGAGGCCTGGGCAGGCACGAGGAACATGAGCCGCAGGTTTTTGTTAGTAGTTAGAATCAAGTGCTATGATGGTAATGACTAAAAATTCTTTTTTTTGAGACGGAGTTTTGCTCTCATTGTCCAGGCTGGAGTGCAATGGCACAATCTCAGCTCATTGCAACCTCTGCTTCCCCTGTTCAAGTGATTCTTCTGTCTCAGCCTCCCATCTAGCTGGGATTACAGGCATGTACCACCACATCTGACTAATTTTGTATTTTTAGTAGAGATGGAGTTTCACCATGTTGATCAGGCTGGTCTCCATCTCCTGACCTCAGGTGATCCACCTGTCTTGGCCTCCCAAAGTACTGGATTATAGGCATGAGCCATTGTACCCAGCCAAGAATTCTAATACTTGACTTCTACACTGTGCTACATACATTTACCTCACTTGAGCTAACAACCTGTGGTCAAGGAAGAAGCACGGGCCTTGAGGCTGAACATAGAAAGGTTTGAAACTCCCTACCCACTCACTGGGTCCTAATGCTGATTACTTAATCTCTATAAGCCATAGTTTTCTCATGGGAAAGATGCCTCCCAGGGTTAAGAGGAGTAAATGGGATCTTGTGTCTTCAATATTATTATTTTTTTTGAGACAGAGTCTTGCTCTTGTTGCCCAGGCTGGATTGCAATGGCATGATCTCAGCTCACTGCAACCTCCACTTCCCAAGTTCAAGCCGTTCACCTGTCTTAGCCTCCTGACTAGCTGGGATTACAGGTGCCTGCCACCACACCTGGCTAATTTTTTTTTTTTTTTTTTTTTGTATTTTTAGTAGAGACAGGAGTTCATCATAATGGTCAGGCTGGTCTCGAACTTCTGACCTCAGGTGATCTGCCCTCCTTGGCCTCCCAAAGTGCTGGGATTACAGGCATGAGCCACCACACCTGGTGGTGTTTGATATTCTTATTGTTCAATTATTCTTATTGCCATGCCTTTCTTGCAGGTGAGTCCTGTAAATGTTAAGTGATTTGCTCAAGGTGCCCATTTTGCAGGAACTGGAGCCCAGGCCAGTTCTCTGAGTCTATCATTAGGGCTAAAGGTGAGCAGTCAAGTGTTTTACCTCCGTGGGGGCTATTGGCTATTTCTTCTCTGTTAGCTGGTTCAGCATGAGGGGCCTCAAAGCAGGAAGCCACATCGTTGCCTTCTCGGTGTGAGTCCATAGGACAGGGTGATTCCCTTGAACCCTGGGCCCGAGCTGCTTACATATTAGCTGAAAGCAAGGCCAGTCCTGCGGCTTTGCCCACTTGCCTAGCATTTAAGAGCAAGTGCTCAGGGCTTTAAGTATTTGTCGTTCCCGAAACCAGGGTTGGTTTCTGGATTTATCAAGGACTTGCGGAAATCTTAAAATAAACCTCTTGCTTTCTAGACCATGTGTTGTTGCTTCCTCTTTTCTTGTCTGGACTTTCCCCAGAGGAAGAGAAAGCAGAAGTCTCAGGCCTGGAGACAGCTGAGGGGCATCACCTGGTTCGAGGTGTGGAATGTGGGCAGTGGAGTGAAGGCCTGGTTGCCTCTCCAATGAGGACCAGCCCCATAGAGCTCATTCTCTGGGGAGGAACTTTTCTGTGGAAGTGGGAGCCCACAGGACTCCTTCCTGTCTAGTGTAATATGGGGGGTTTGCTCCTTTCAGATTGTAATTTTTGCCTCCTCATGTTAGAATCCAGAGCCTGGGCATTTTGGTGATTTAGCCTGGACTTTGATTCCTGTCCCTTTTTTCCTGGGGGATATGGGGTGGTAAATCTTTACCCTCTGATCCTGTGAGGGGAGACTAATTCCAGGACTCTGGGCCTTGGCATCTGGGCTTCTCCAGGACCAGCAACAGCCTTGAGCTTGCTCCTCTGTCTGGGCACTGCCAGGTGCTGGGGTGTGGCCTCAGTCATTGTAACTGAAGATCAGGCCCACTCAGGCATTGAGGCCTCAACGGGGTGGTGCCTAGGCTGATGCAGGGGAACTGAAGCAAAAAGATTCCATCCCACAGGCCAACAGCGGAATCAGTGTCACCTCCTTCAGCCAGAGTACTGGGTGCGCCTGAGCCAGTGGAGACTTGTGACTTCTCCTTCTAGGAGTGCATCATCAAAATGGCGTCAGGATGGTTCTACCTGTCCTGCCTGGTGCTGGGGTCCCTGGGCTCCATGTGCATCCTCTTCACTGTCTACTGGATGCAGTACTGGCGTGGCGGCTTTGCCTGGAATGGCAGCATCTACATGTTCAACTGGCACCCAGTGCTTATGGTAGCTGGCATGGTGGTATTCTACGGAGGTGGTGAGTAAGAGGTCAGCAAGGGAGGCGGGATAGGGCTCAGGCTAGGCCAACCTGCACTTTCCCTCTCCAAGGCTGGCCTTTGTCAGTATTAGGTTTGCGGCTATGGCGGTAGGGTGGGTTGGGCTGTCACTGGACCCAGCTGTCATTTGGGGGAGGAAGTGGTTTAGACTGGGGGCATCTCAGAAGGGTGGCTTCACAGATACTGTAGGGCAGGAGCTGGCAAACTTTCTGTAGAGGGTCAGATAAATAATCTGTGTAGCAGCTACTCAGCTCTGCCACTGTACTGTGAGAACAGCCTTAGACAACACATAAACACATGAGTGTGGCTTATATGTTCCAATAAAGCTTTATTTGCAAACATAGGTAGTGAGCTGGATTTGGCCTTTGAGCTGTAGTTTCATAACTCAGTCTCTAGAAAACAGGAGATTGAACCCTCTCATGGACTTGCTTGCTCTTTTTTTTTTTCTTTTTCTTTTTTTGAGATGGAGTTTCACTCTTGTTGCTGGGGCTGGAGCGCAATGACGCGATCTCAGCTCACTGCAAACCCCCACCTCCTGGGTTCAGGCCATTCTCCTGCCTCAACCTCCTGAGTAGCTGGGATTACAGTTGCCCGCCACCATGCCCAGCTAACTTTGTATTTTTTAGTAGAGGCGGGGTTTCACTATGTTGGTCAAGCTGGTCTGGAATGCCTGACCTCAGGTGATCCTCCCGACTCTGCCACCTCCCAAAGTGCTGGGATTATAGGCGTGAGCCACCGCGCCCAGGGTGGGATCCGTCTTTGTAATCTTTGCCTCACACTTTCCAATCTGTGCCTTGGGGTCCAGGTGAGCCTCGTTTTCCCCACTTGTAAAATGGCAATACTGATGCCATTGATGATAGCAACTTACCAGGTGCAGTTCACATATATCATCCCATTTTGTTCTTGCAAGTTTGTAAGGTGGGCTATACTGTTGTATCCATTTTACAGATGAGGAAATTGAGAGGTAGAAAGGAGAGGCCAAACAGCTAAGAGGCAGCGCCTGGATTTGGACCTGTGCTGCCTGACCTTAGTGCCTGTGTTCTTGACAGCCAGCCTCAGTTGTGACAATTCAGTTTGATGAAATAATGACTGTCACAATGCTTTTTAGCCTAGAAACCGCAAACAAGCTGAATTTATTATTGTAAAAATAGAATGATAGGTCCAAGAAACATGCTTCCCACCTCCACGTTTTTTGTTTTGTTTGGTTTTGTTTTTTTGAGACAGTGTCGCTCTTGTGATCCAAGCTGGAGTGCAATGGCGTGATCTCAGCTTACTGCAACCTCCACCACCCAGGTTCAAGCACTTCTGCCTCAGCCTCCCGAGTAGCTAGGATTACAGGCTTGCACCATCATACCCGTCTAACTTTTTGTATTTTTAGTAGAGATGGGGTTTCACCATGTTAGCCAGGCTGGTCTTGAATTCCTGACCTCAGGTGATCCTCCCGCCTTGGCCTCCCAAAGTGTTGGGATTACAGGCGTGAGCCACTGTGCCCGGCCACTTTTTTTTTTTTTTTTAAAGAGACAGGGTTTCCCTCTCTCTCAGGCTAGAGTGCAGTGCCATGACCATAGCTTGCTGCAGCGTTGAACTCTTGGGCTCAAGTCATCCTCCCACCTCAGCCTCCTGAGTTGCTGAGAGTACAGGCATGTGCCATCACACCTGAGTAATTTATTTTTTTATTTTTATTTTTTGTAGAGACAGGATCTTGCTATGTTGCCCAGGCTGGTCTTGAACCCTACTAAAGTGCTGGCATGAGCCACTATGCCCAGCCCTCCTTCCTTATTAATTTGAATCTATCTATCTATCTATCTATTTATTTCTCTCTGTGGCCCAGGCTAGATTGCAGTGGCATGATTGTAACTCACTGTAACCTCAAACTCCTGGCCTCAAGCAGTCCTCCCACCTTGGCTTCCCAAAACGTGCTGGAATTACAGGCATGAGCCACCATGCCCAGCCCCTCCTCCCTACATGGCTGTTATCCCACAAATCATTGGAGGAGAGAAGGTTCCCAAGAGCTGATACAGTGCCCTAGCATTTCCTGTTCCCTTTCTGGGAAGCTGTGTAGGATCCTATCAGGGGTATTCCCTGATGTCTGGATGGGCACGAGGGGAGAGGCTGAGCCCTGGGACCACTCTCTCCTGCAGCATCGCTGGTGTACCGTCTGCCTCAGTCGTGGGTGGGGCCCAAGCTGCCCTGGAAACTCCTCCATGCAGCGCTGCACCTGATGGCCTTCGTCCTCACTGTTGTGGGGCTGGTTGCTGTCTTTACATTTCACAACCGTGGAAGGATTCCCAACCTCTACACCCTGCACAGCTGGCTGGGCATCACCACCGTCTTCCTCTTCGCCTGCCAGGTGGGTTCTCTCTCCCCTCCTCCTCAGGGTTTCCAGAGCTATGAGCTCTGGGTGGGGCTTCACTTGCATGAGCACCCAATATTCCTTTTGCCCATTGCCTGGAGGGAGCCTTGCAGGTCGTATCCTGTCGAATCGACAGTTTATTCAAGGGCTGTGTCTGAACTCACCCTGTCCTTTCATCCTTCCCACTGCCCATCTCTCCTCCCAGAGCCCCCTCTGCTAACTTTGTCATGGCACGTACCATGCTAACTCAATCAGCCATCTCACTCCCACTTTCCCTACTCCCACCTCTCTGTGGACCAAAAGAATTCTAGAAGTGGTTTCCATATTCTGATCTCAGGCCTGTGCAAGTGTGGAGTTTTATGAGCAAGGACTGGAAGGAAGCAGGGACAAACAAGGCAGTTGGGTTTGCTGGGAGTGGGATAGTAGCTAAGCATGTCATTTGCTGTTCTTGTTGTGTGGGTAATAGGCCACAATGAGGAAGCTAGCATGGCGGTGGGCAATGCCTGGCGGTGGACAGTGCCTGGCGGTGGGCAGTGCCTGGTGGGAGGATGTGAGTTGTGAAAGAAGAGCCAATGCGATGGGGAGGAGGCGCTGGTGGGGTGGGGTGACCTGATGTGCTGTGGTCACACACAGCACTGTCGGGTGTGTCCTCCCTTTTGTCCACAGTGGTTCCTGGGCTTTGCTGTCTTCCTCCTGCCCTGGGCATCTATGTGGCTGCGCAGCCTCCTAAAACCTATCCATGTCTTTTTTGGAGCCGCCATCCTCTCTCTGTCCATTGCATCCGTCATTTCCGGCATCAATGAGAAGCTTTTCTTCAGTTTGTGAGTGCAGTGGGGTCCCCAACTCTAAGGTGAAGAGGAGGAAATAGGGTCTTCAGAAGACACACCCTGTCATCATAGGACTCACCCACGGGAGGAGAGCTTTTGGGGTTGGGCCATGCCTGATCTGGAAGGTAACAGAATTGATCTTTCTTTAGGTTGAAATTGGTAAGTCAGCAGATATGTATTGAGCATCAGTTTGATTTGGCACAGACTGTATGTCAGAAACTGTCCTGAGCACCTTACATTTAATCCTGTCAGCCACCCTACCTCATGGGTATTGTTGTCATTGCCATTTTCAATTGAGGGAACAGATTCTGCAATAGGACTGTTCAGGGGGAAAAAAATGAGGGAACCGAGGAGTTATGTAACTTACCCAAGGGCACACAGCTAGTTAGTGGCAGAGCTGGGACTTGGGTTAGGCAGTCTGACTCTAGAGCCTGCACACCTGTCCACCACTGTCCATTCTGAGGCAGGGGGGTGTAGTGAAAAGCAACTAGGACTTGAGGTCAGACCTCGGTTTCAATCTTGGCTTTGCCATTTACTAGTTATGCAACTTTGGAGAAGCTGATTTCATTCCTTTGACCTTCAGTTTCCTCATAGGTAAAAAGGATTATTACAGCTGGGTGCAGTGGCAGGCATCTGTAGTCTCAGTTACTTGGGAGGCTGAGGTGGAAGGATTATATGAGCCTAGGAGTTTTAGTTGAGCCAGGGCAACATAGCAAGATCCTCTCTATCTCCTCACCCCCACCCACTAGGCATCTCACTTTGTTGCCTAGGTTGGAGAACAATGGTGTGACCATGGCTCACTGCAGCATCAAACTCCTGAACTCAAGCAATCTTCCCATTTTAGCCTCCCAAGTAAGCTAGGACTATAGGCATGAACCACCTTACCCAGCTAAGTTTTATTTTTGTAGAGACAGGATCTCACTGTGTTGCACAAGCTGGTCTTGAACTCCTGGGATGAAGCAGTCCTTGTGCCTTGGCCTCCCAAAGTGCTGGGATTACAAGAGTGAGCCACTGCACCCGGTCCATTTTACAAATATTTGCAGGGACTTAAAAAGGGTGTTAGGATTCCAGATCACACCTGGCCCCGGGAAGGTTTTCTCACCCTCTCTTGGTGACATCGAGTCTCCCACTAGACAGAAATAGGTGGAAAAATCTCTTGAGAGCTCACACTTGTTTTGTCATCTTCAGGAAAAACACCACCAGGCCATACTCCAGCCTGCCCAGCGAGGCGGTCTTTGCCAACAGCACCGGGATGCTGGTGGTGGCCTTCGGGCTGCTGGTGCTCTACCTCCTTCTGGCTTCATCTTGGAAGCGCCCAGAGCCAGGGATCCTGACCGACAGACAGGTATGGGTTCCGGTCCCACATTCCAGGGTGGGACAGGGCCAGGTCTAGTCCCAGGAAAGGCTCAGGCCTTGACAAAAAGACTAACCCTGTGGCACAGTGGGAAACCAAGTAGCTTGAGGGTGGAGTTAGAGTGGCTGATGGGGAGCACTGATCCCAAACCAGCCTATCCCAGCAAAACTCTGGGGCTCCCCAGGGTCTGTCCATTGAGACACAGAATTTCCCTCCCAAATTGCTGTGGTTCTGTGAGGTGAAGTGTGGCCTTAGCTTCTTCCCCAAGGAAGAGCTTGACTATGCCAAGGGTGTGTGATTTCTCCTTTCCCAGCTTTGGGGCTAGTCTAGTGGGGTGGGTGCTTGGTGACAGGCTGAGTGCTCGGAGCAGGTCTTGATGGGATGTAGGGAGATGGGGTATGTACCAGGCTCAGGACTTTGGGGCTTCCCTGAGAGATTTGGTGGCTTGCGTGGGGACCACCCTGCAGGTTGAGGGTCTGTCTGAATGGCTTGGGCCTGGTGTGACTCCTGCATCCTGTCATTAACTCCTGGGCATCTGCCTGTCTTTCCAGCCCCTGCTGCATGATGGGGAGTGAAGCAGCAGGAAGGGGTTCCCAGGAGCTCCTGGTGCTGCAGCCTGTGCTCCTCAGAGGCTCTGCCCTTCCCAGGCTCCCAGCTGGCTTCAGCAGACGACTTTCTTCAAATGCTGGGCCCAGACTTCTCGCCTGGGTGCTGAGCCTGACTTCTCCAGCCACTTGCTGCCTGTCGGCTTTTCTTGGTGACTTTGGTTTCTGCACTCCTTGGCATCAGCTTCTGAGGTCCTCCGTTCATCACACGAGGTCCTCCTTGCCCTGGCCACTCCTGCTGCTCCTGCCTGAAGAAATCAGACTGATTTCTGCTTAAGACTCCTGGGGGTGTGGTGAAGAGCTGGGACTCATGTGCAGTCCACGACATGAACCATGAGGGAGGTGAGGTATCCATCTGCTTCCCCCACAAAGGCATGCATTTCAGTTAGGCCACCCCGCCACAGAGCAGGCTTCATCTCCTCTGCCATCCAGCCCCATCTGGATGTGAGGTGGGGTGGAGACATCATGGAGTGATTGCAGGAGAAGCGGAGAGTGGTGGCCCACACAGCTTCTGCTGAGGAGCTGACTGCTCTGAGCTGTTGTTCTGTATTGCTACTCTGAGTCTGCGTGTATTGTGACTGTGTGGCTCTACCTCTTCCAGCTGCTGCTACAGCTGAGGCCTGGATCCCGGCCTTTCCCTGTGACTTACATGCCTGTCACCAGCAGGCAGCCCTATGAATCCTGGTAACCTGCTCTCCCAAGAACAGAGCCTGTTCCCAGATGTCCCAATAGTAATGAGTAACAGAGGTGGCTGTGGACTTCCTTTACTTCCCCTTGCTGGATCAGGGCCTTCCTGCCTCTTGCTGGGCCGGGCCCCAGCCCCTCTGATCACTCTGCAGCTCATCATGCAACTGATGCCAAAGTTGTGGGGTCCTGTGTGCAACAGAGCCCTGGGAGCCACTGCCGCCTTCAGAGGGGTTCCTTGCTGAGACCCACATTGCTTCACCTGCCCCCACCATGGCTGCTTGCCTGGCTCAACCAGTGTTCTGTGCCATACTGGAGCTGGAGCTGTTGCTCTTCTTCAGAGGAGGAAACAGGGTGGGGAGAGGGAAGGGTCTTGCTTCTCTTCTCAGTGTTGCTGCTGTGGCTTTTTTGCCTTCTCCAAAGAAGCACTGCCAGGTCCCAGGCTCTAGACGGCTGTGCTTAGTAGGCAAGTGAGAAGCCTGGGGTCTGGAGCCACCTACTCTCCAGCCGCATCAGCATCCTACTCCTGGCGACATCAGGCCAACTGTCCACCCCAGCTTCACACCACCAGATGTTGGCAGAAGGGCTAATACTGAATGTCTTGATTGGCTGGAGCCTTCAAAGCCACTGGGATGTCCTCCATGCACCTGGGTCCCATGACCAGCTCCCCCTCTCCATAGGGATAGGCATTTCACTGGTTTTTGAAGCTCGAGTTTCATTAAATATGTTAAGAATCAAAGCTGTCTTTGTTCAGGCTGCTATAACAAAAATAAAATAAGCTGGGTGGCTCAGACAACAAGCATTTATTTCTCACGGTGCTGAAGGCTATAGACATCTAAGATCAAGGCGCTGGCAAATTTGGTGTGAGGCAAGGGCCAGCTTCCTCAGAGACTGTCTTCTTACCGTAACCTCACATGGTGGAAAGGGCGTGAGAGCTCTGGGGCCCCACCCTTATAACCCAGTCACCTCCCAGAGGCCCCATGTCCTAACACTATCAGTGGGGTGAGCGTTTCAACACAGGAATCTGGGGTGGGGGCACAAACATCCAGTCTCTAATACAGCCTCTGATGAAATGATGCTGTGGTTAAATGAGTTCTGGCCAATTTGTAAAAGCCTCAGGACAGGTCTGACCCTCACAGACCTAAGGAGGGGCCAACCGGAAGGCATCAGAGATCCACATGATCCTCTGTCTTCATGGAGTTGCATGTGTGGATTCACATGCAGTTCATTTATGTGCCAATGTCCTTGATAGCTAATGGCATGTGCTTATCTCACGAGGAAGGAAATTTTTCCTATTTCATAATCTGGGAAAACAAGACTCAAAAAGGGTAAGTGACTACTGGCTTGAGGTCACCCAGCCAGGAAATGGCAGAGCTGGGATCTACAGGCCACCATCTGAGGCCAGCCTCTTTCCCAGCTGCTGGGCACATACCCCTGTGCACTTGGATACCTTATGGTCAGGGACGTATGATACGGCTGACAGACAGGATCCTGGGTAGAGAAGCCCAGCCACTCGGGGAGCCTACACCCAAATTTGGGCTAAGTAGGTGACAGGGGTTTGAGGGGGCAGGAGGCTCTTTCCTACCAGCTAGTGGTGAAGCAGATGACCTGGGAGGGGCTGGGGGTCCAACCCTTGTGATAACCGTAACTCCAGTGAGTGAGCACGTGGACTGTGCTGGGCTTCATCTTCATCAGTTCATTTGAATGCTTTCATGTCCCCGTGAGGTGGGTACCGTTCTGATTTTACAGATCCCAAGGGGCTAAAAAAAATAGGCCTTAGCTCATGTACCCAGGTTAAAGCAGAACCAGATTTCAGGTCATGCGTATGAGTCGACAGCCACTGCCTTTAACCACTCCCTGCCCTACATGCATGCCAGGCATGTGCTGTTTGTCTCCACATGCACAGAGTGCCCATGCTTGCCCTGGTGCCATCAGCGATTGCTCTAGAAAGAGACCTGGGGGCTGGCTTGACTGCAGTTTCCTTTTTTTTTCTGAGACAGGGTCTTGCTCTGTTGCCCAGGCTAGAATGTAGTGGCATGATCACAGCTCACTGCAGCCTCGATCTCCTGGGCTCAAGCCATCCTCCCAACAAGTTAGGACTACCAGCACACACCACCATGCCTGGCTAATTTTGTATTTTTTTGGTAGATACAGGGTTTCACCATGTTGCCCAGGCTGGTCTTGAGCTCCTGAGTGTAAGGGATCTGCTGCCTCAGCCTTCCAAAGTGCTGGGAGTGCAGCCACGCCCAGCCTGGCTGCATTTTCTGATCCATAACTGAACCTTAGACCATGATGATTTCTTTTCCTTCTGGTGTCCCAAATGCCCATTTGACTCCTGAGGAGCCACTGAATTGTTAATTCAACACCGATGAAAGCCTTTCTAGCATTCTTAAGTGTATCAGGTGTGTGTACTGGAAGGGGGATGGGTGGGGGCCCCAGTGGAAGCAGCCCAGCTGAGGAGACCCTGTGTTAGGGCCTCAGGTAATAGAGATCTGCCTGGTAGTAGACGGGTCATGATGCCTGCGGCCAGGGCTGTGGGCCCCTGGTTCACATGCTTGGGAGAAGGTCACTCAGAGGAGGCAATGGCTTTCTTGCTTTCATGTGTTTATTAACTTTCTTTTCCACATTGACTGGGGTTAAGGTGCGGAAGGCATTTCACAGGGAGTCTTAAAACCAAATTAGGATTGCCAGGTAAAGGCTGCACAAGGAAAATGCCTTATCTCTGAAGTCCAGAGCTGGCAGGGGAGGGCGGCGTGACCCAGGGACTCCACCCTCCTGCAAAGGGAGAGGGCATACTGGAGAGGCATGGGGACCTACTCCAGCTTGCTCTGGGTGCTGTGCTGTCTGTACTCTGGAATCTTGGTGAAGGATTTCCTGCTCAACTTAGAGGGCGGGCCAAGGGGTCCAGGCTGGGGGAAGGTGACGATTGGAAGGCAGAAGGAAGTGACAAAGGCCACCTCAACACAGCAGTGAGAGGAGCTGAGGCAGAGGGAGACAGTTACACACCCTGGCTCTGTAAGACCTCCAGGATGGCCCGGAGGATGGCAGCAGCTGCCACCGCCCCAGGGTCTGGCTGCTCCAGCCGTGCTGAGCTGATATAACTGGCTCTTCCGGCTCCAGCTTCCATATTCTTGGTGGCCTCAGCTGCAGCTTCGGCACTCTGGAGGATGGGTGTGGGAGCAGGTTCAAGGACAGGCCCCCAGGTCTCCTCCTCCCTGTCATGGGTGGAGTGTCTCTGCCATGCAGCCTGGCCCTGGACACTCTTGTCCCGGCTCTGCCAGCACCCTCTGCTCTGTCACCCGGTGGAAAGTCACCTCTCATCTACTTCCAGCAAGTAAAGGGGCCGCCATTCACTGAAGCCCTGCCACATCCCAGGCACTGTGCAGGACTCTAAGTATTTCCTTAGACACACGACCGCCTTCTGAGATAGGTGCTCATCTACATTGCACAGAGAAGGAAACTGCGGTCCAGGAAGGTTAACTTGCTCAGGATCACATGGAGACAGGAGTCTGGTGGCTCCAGGCCTGTCTCCCTCGGTGGGTGAGCCCAGCCTCACTTACCTTGACTGCTTTGGTCAGGACTTGGAACAGATCGGCTCCTGGGCTCTTCCAGGCTTGGAGCTCCTGCCCTGCTGCCCACAGAGAATCTAGCTGGACAAGGTGAGGGAAAGGGGGCTGAGCACAGGCCCTGCCACTGAGGGTGCTCTTTCGGGCTTACAGGCTCAAAAGGAGAAAGGTGTGGGGCCAGAACCCAAGTACACACCATAGTCCTGTCCCCTGGGGCAGCCTTTCCATACCTGGCAGGGAAAGAAAATGAAAGAGGCTCACTGTAGGGAACCAAGGGAATCACTCTAAGGGTGGGGCTAGGGCCTGGTGGGTAGCAGATGTCACCAACCACCTCCCACAGCCCAACCCTGGTCTGAGGCACAGGGCTCCGGCTCACTTCTGCATAGCTTCCAGGCCGGCGTCCATGGCAGCAGACCAAGCTGGGAGGCTGGTCTTGGCCTTGAGGGGCTGGGCAGCTGCTGTCAGAAACAGGCCATAGAGCTGGGGAAGATGGGAATGCTGAGCATGTGGTGCTGGCCTGGACCCCAGCTGGCCCAGCCACCTCCCTGTCAGCCCTTTAGCCCCTGGGCACCCACCGCCCCAGACGAGCCTCCCATCTTCTCCAGAAGCAGGACCGACAACTTGGAGAGCAGCTGGGCAGGGCTGGCAGGGGGTGGGCCCTCCTTCAGCCACTCCCGGATCGCTGTAGGCACAAAGAGATGGGAGGAATTCAGAGACCCTCCCTCCATATCCCTGACTTCCAGCCAGCACCAGTGAAGGCTGGAAGAGGCTGAGAGGAAGGCAGAATGAAGGCTTCCCAAGAGCCCTTACCACATCCAGTGTGCAGTCTGGAGAGGCGCTGGGCTGTGTGACTGAAAGGGGCCTCGAGGGTGAGGCCTGCCCCCAGCCCCTCCACCTGACACTCTGCACTTCGCTTCCCGGCCTTGTTTTTTCTCCTTAGCCCTTTGTGCTAACAACATGTGTTTTACTGGTTTATCTTGTTTACTGTTTGTCTTCCTCCCAGTACATAAGCCATGAGGGCAGTGATTTCCATCTGCTCTGTTCACTACTGTATCCAGAGTTGAGAGCAATGCCTAGCCCATGGCAGGTACCAAATACCTTTTTCTTGAATGAATGATGCTGGACAGTTAAGAGCTTTTCACTGGGCTGGGTAAACTAAGAAAAATAAGGACAACAGAATAAGTTCGCTTTGAGTTATAAGTTATTCATTGTGAAGGATTTCATTTAATTCTAAGATAACAACTTCCTACATATGTGTTGTTAACAAGGTCCCTGTTGGCCAGGCTCGGTGGCTCATGCCTATAATCCCAACACTTTGGGAGGCTGAGGCAGGCAGATGGCTTGAAGTCAGGAGTTCGAGACCAGCCTGGCCAACGTGGCGAAACCCCGCCTCCACTAAAAACACAAAAATTAGCCAGCCATAGTGGTATGATCCCAGCTACTAGGGAGGCTGAAGCAGAAGTGCTTGAACCTGGGGGGCGGAGGTTGCAGTGAGCCGAGATTGCACCACTGCACTCCAGCCTGGCAGACACAGTGAGACTCTGTCTCAAGAAGAAAAGAAAGTCCCCGTCTTCAGGAAAACAGGTGAAAGGGGAGCTTGGGTTTTGTGAATGACCTCACTTGGCAAAGTCCCTGGCACCAACCTCTGGCTGCACGGCTGTGGGTGGTGCCACAGTCGCCATCGCCGGCAGCCCGGTCCAGGGCATTCAGGTGTTCCTCCAGGCCCAGGAGGGTACTGCACACCCGTTCCAGCACGAGCGCCATCCGCTTCGAGGCTGAGCCTAGAAAGGGAGGACGGTGGGTGCCAGGGCCCCGGCCCGTCCCACCACATACCCCTGCGTCCTTCGGGAAGCCTGCCCCTTCCCCAGAAGCAGGGCTTGGTACCTCCGGCAGCAATGGAATCAGGGACATCCTGGGACTCCGCAGGGGCTACCCGGCTCCGCTTCCGCCCAGTAACGGAGACTGTGGCCACGTTAGGCCAGGCTGCTGCAGTGGTTTCAGCATCTAACGGCAGCAAGATAACTCTTTTAGACATGGCTGACCAGCCAGGGATTCAGGAGGGCTTGGACTCCCTCATCCTGGCCCTGGTGGCCTGGATCCCTCAGCAGCCCTGGAGGAAGGGAGTCCACCTCAAGCATGGACTGAGTGCCTACTGTTTACAGGGGTATGAAGGAAGGGTCCCTGGGGAAAGGGTCAGGCCTATCTGAGGAGGATCCGAACACCAACTCCTCCTAGTCCAGTGAGAGCTACAAAAGGCTGGAGAAGTTTAGAAAGGTCCTTCTTCACAGGCTCCAGAGCTCTGATTGCCACTGTCAGCCCTGATGGGGTCTCCAAGTCTCCCAGGCCTCTTCCAGCCACAAGGAGCCCTGGCTTGGGTGACCCCAGGTTCCAGGTCTCACCTATCAGTTTCAGGAGAGGCTCATCCACCAGCAAGAGGGTGAGAGAAACACCAGGCATCTCCAGTGCTGACATGAAGGTGCCCACCAGCGCACGGGCAATCTTCACCCCACGGCCCTCTGCAATACCAGAGCGTGGCAGTCCAAGAGGGGAAAATGGGCATCAGAGAAAGAAACAAAGCAACCTACAAGCAAGGATGTTAGAAGCTGGGGCCCTGAGGTCGGTAGGGAGATGGCCTGATTTCCTGCTGGCATCCCTCAACCCCACAAATGACCGTATTATTCCCTGGAGGTGTCCCCTACTTCAGGGCAGATGAGTAATTATAGGTCTCATTTACTCAGTTCGTGCCAGGTGCTGGGCACAGTATTGAGTGTCTTACATATATTTAATCTCACTTAATCCTCACAACAACCCTATAAGGCAGGTACCATTATTATTACCCCATTTACATACAAGAAAATGAACAAAGGCTCAAGGTATCCAGCAATTAGGTGGCAGAGAGACGATTTAACTCAGGCTCATCTGACGGCACAGTCCGTGTTCTCTGCCATCACAAGACCCTCCCTCAGCCCTTTTCAAAGGGCTGCAGGGTCCCCTTCCCAGTGCAAGGCTCACCCAGGGAGCGGACAGCAGCGTCGGCTATGATGCCCAGTTCCAGGAATGACAGGCCACCCAGGTTGTTGACCATCATCACAACCGAGGAGCCTGTGGATAGACATGACACCCAGGTGAGACCCTCTGCCCCGAGTGGAGGAAGGATTGGGAGACGGGGTGACAGGCCACCCACCAGGCTGCACAGGCACATGAGATGCGTTGGTGGTGTTTGTCATGTGGTCAAGCATGAGTTTCACAATCTCGTCAGCGGTTGCCATCTGTCAGAGGGAGCCAAGAATGAGCTGCATGTGTAAGGCCTTGGCCTTAGGACGGCCTGTGCCAGGGGGACCACCTACCTTTATCCGACGCACACCAGCTTCCCCGTGGATCCCTGTGGATAGATGTGGTCACTCCTGGCCCACTCGGGGCCTGGGGATTTGCTTATCATTTTTATCAAGGACTCGCACAGTGCTGGGCACTAGGCAAGGCAATGTAGGCACTGTATAAGTGGGCAGAAGTGGGGGGCGGAAATGGACAGAATAATGAAAAACATAGTCTCTGTTCTATGGGAGCTCATGGCTTGGTGGTGGAGCTAGCTTTAACTAGAGGTAGTCAAGGTGGAAGCACAGGGGAGGAAGCAGAAACCTTTGTGGACAGGTATCTTTGAACAGCCCTTGAAAGAAGGTGCATTCTGGCAGGGGCAGGAGGACCTGGGATTGGTGAGCAAAGGCAAGGAGGTGGACAGTGCATGGAGCCCCATGTGGCCAGAGTCCTGAGTGTGGACGGCAAAGCAGGTAGAAATCAGGCAGGCTAGGCCAGGGTGGGCCTCAAATGCCCAGGTAAAAATACTAAGATCACCTGGGGAGAGGACCAGGTTGACAGCTCTTAGGGTATACAAGGTGGGCAAAGTCCAGGGCCGAGGGGCAGGCAGGGCTGGGATGGGTGGCCACAAGCTTACCCAGGCCCAGCTCCACCTCGTCGGCTGAGAGCTCGAAGGTGGGTTTGGAACCAGGGACACTGCAGGAGGATAAGCTCACCCCCAGGGTACCTATGAGAAATGAGGCATGAAGGGATGACTATTCTGCTCTCAGCAATAGGTGTCAGCAAGGACAGCAGCAGCATCTCACAAGCCCTGCCCACAGGCACCCTCTTCTCTGAGAAAGCTTGCCAGACTCTCCACCTCAGCTATGGTACCCAAGGCCACCAGTCCCCAAGAGCTCCCCCGGGGATACATTCCCTTAGCCTCTGGGTAATAACCTGGGGAGCCCTGCTAGGCAGCCAACGGGAACCTGCTCCTTGTCCCAGGGCTGTTCCAACCTCTCCCACTCTCCTCCCCAATTCCCAGGCCAGGACTCACCCATGGCCTTGGCGACCATGTTGACCTGCTTCGTGATCTCCTCCAGCCCCACACCTGCCTCAGCCAGAGCGCCTGCCACCTGCAGCCACACAGAGGTAAAAGCCCCAGAGCAGAGGTCATCATTGTACCAGGTGGGGTAGAAGACAGGCAGGACATGAATTTCTTGTCAGGAATGGGGAGCCTCAGGATTTCCACACTCAACCTGGCCCATTACATTTAGGGCAGAAGAGTAAACTCCCCTCATTCACAGTCTACCTGCCAAGAATCTTCAAGAATTCCTGTCTGTTGGAATCAGAAAAGACTTTACAAATGGGGAAATGTGCCCAGAGAGGGGAGGTAACTTGTCCAATGTCACACACACGGTAGGTGGCCAGTTTCTCAACTCTAGGGTTTCAGAGTTCTCTCTCCAATAGCCTTGCTATTGTGGGTCACTTTACCCATCTATCCATCCATCCATCCACCCAATTTTTACCAAGTACCTAGTATATGCTTAAAAGGAAAAAAGGCAACTAAGTCACAGTCCCCACCTTTAAGAACTCAGTCTGGGGAGAGGCTAGGGAAGCAGACACACAAATTGAAAATGTATGTGAGGTGGTAACTGCAATGATGGGAGTCCACACTAGGAGGGGCTGCCAGCCAGATCAGGGTAGTGGGGAGATGGAGATCAGGGAGAGCCTCCCAGGTAGGGAGACATCACAGCTGGGCTTCTGCAGAATGGTATGAGTTAGCCAGGCCAAAAGGAGCCTGGACAAAGAAAGAATTTTCTGGGCCACAGACACTGCATAAGCAAAGCCAGAGATGAGCCACAGCCTCTGAGGTACGGAAGCTGGTGTGAATGGACCATAAGAGGAAGGCAGGGATGATGGGAGATGAAGGTGGGGAGTCAGGGAGCTGGGTGAGGGCTTGTGTTGACTCTAGGCACCCAAGAAGGCTTTCAGTGGACGAACAACCTAGTCAGATATACGTTTTAGAAGACACCTCTGGCAGTAAGTGGAGAGTGGACGGGCAAGGTCAGAAGGCAGGAAGCAGGTAGGGGACCCCAGTGAGGAGGCAGCTGCAGCCATCAAGCATGAACAGATGACCCCTGAACCAAAGCGAGCAAGAGTGGCAGGGTCTGAGGAGGATGTGTGTTATGTACCTTTGGGAGTAGAAGTGCCAGGACTGGGCAACTGATTAGGTGTGGGAAAGAGAAGGGGACGGGTCTGGGAGAATGCCTGTATCTAGGCTTAGGTAGCTGAGGGGACGGGGGGACCTTCTCAGATCAGGGAACACTGGAGAAGTAACTTCTTGGGGAAGGGCTGGAAAGGTCCAGTTACCGGGGGCTGCTTCACAAGGAAAGGCTGGGAAGGGCTGGCCAGCCTCCGCATCCCGGGTGGAAGCCCACCTTGTGTATGAGCACGGTGCCACACAGCCCCCTCCGGCCTGCCTTCTTCAGGATGGTGAAGGCGCTGTCGTCCCCGATCACCACCATCTCCACTGGGATGCCCTCAGCCCGGGCCTGCTCCCGGGCCAGGCCAAAGTTCAGCCGGTCCCCGGTGTAGTTCTTCACGATGAGGAGGGTCCCCACTGCGGAAGCAGCCAGCGGGGCTCAGTGCGCTCACCGTGCCCTCCTGGCCACAGCCCCTCCCACACGCCAGGTTTACCTGTGCCAGCCTGGGCCACTGCCCTGATGGCTGCCAGGATGCTGCCCACTGCCGGGGAGGTGAACACGGCTCCGGCGATGACGCCGGTCAGCATCCCCTTCCCTATGAAACCTGGAAGTGGAAGGGGTGCAGTGAGCATGCCGGGTGGGGCTTGTGCCTGCAGCCGCTGGGGCTTCCCATGCTCCTGGCGTCATGGTTTGGTGAGCCCTACTGTGTGCTTGGTGCTCAAAGGTCCCCAGGTCTTCACATGGCTGACTCCTTCTTAGAAAGCACCTTAGAGAGGCCTTCTGTGACCTCCCAGTCTGAAGCAGTCACCCACTCCCTCCCCGGGGACACACTAATCCTTTGCCTCATTTTACTGTCTTAGTACTAAGTCACTTAGCACTCTCTGAAATGATCTCATTTACTTTTGTGTATACCTGACTATTGTCTATCTCTCCTAAGTAGACTATAAGCTCCTCGAGGGCAGAGACTTTGTCTGTCTGGTTCATTGTGCCCAGTACAGTGCCAGATACACAGTGGGCTCATGAGCGCTTGCCAAATGAATGAATGGATTTGCCGAAGGAAGACGGGAAAGGGACAAATGATGTGCAGCCTAGTTCCTGCCCTCCAGGAGCCCTCAAGGAGAGTTTGCATCCCTGGCTCCGAACAGGAAGCAAGCCAGGACAGTCCATGCGTGGAACATGGCAGGTGAGAATTCAGAAGAGGAATGCTGCCCTAGGCTGGGAGTCAGGAAGCCTTCATGGAAGAAGGGGTGGGTCTGCTGGGCCTGGAGGGTCCAGAAGATTCATGGAATCACCAACTCTCAGGGCTAGAAGGACTTGAGAGATTGTTTGGTTCAACTTTGTAGTTTTTTAGATGTAGAAACAGATTCAGAGAGGCCATGACAGGCCCCTGATCCCAGCCGGAGGAGAGGGAGAGTAGGAAGCAGCCCAGTTCCTGACTCTGGGCTGGGCTCCGCCCTGCACCTCACGACAGCACAGAGGATCTTCAGGAGGTCCCGTCCACTCCACCAGTACCCACTGCCCCACCCTAGGGTGCTCACCAGCATGGGCAGGCTCATGGCCAGAGCCCCCACCCGAAAGCAGTGCCACCCGGCCCTTGAGGCTGTCCAGGTCAGAACGGAGGGCCACACGGTGGCCCTGCAGGAGCTGCAGGTTGGGGTTGCAGGCCACCAGGCCAGCAAGGGCGTCATCAGCACAGCCTGCCACTGAGTTCACCAGCTTTTTGGAGGTCTGCAGGGGAGAGGTGAGGAGATCAGAGTGTGGTCAGCACAGACACCCCCATCCTGCCCAGCCACTCTGCTGTGGTGCAGGCCCACATCCACCTAAGAACTACAGGAGCATAGCACTTTCTTGAATTGGGTGACATCTTATCAGGTGTGTATTTCTGTGAGTTTTCAATAACTTGTGACTTTCTATTCAGTACCTAATTTATGAAGTGTCTTGTACCATACCTTCAATTTATCCTGAAAAATGGCTTCAATACAAAGAAAACAGGGGAGGTATTATCCTCAGCATAAAATATTTTAACAAAGTTGGGGCCCAACACCTTCTTCTGTCAAAGGAAGAAAAGCCCCAGGCTGAGGCTCCAATGCCAGGGGAAGGTGCTGAGCAGGTTCCACAGCCACTGCTGCTCCAACACAGGGCAAACATTTCCCCAGCCTCCTGGGATGCCAGGTCCAGCGCTAGGCACTGTGTGTAAAGATAAGAGCCCAAGAGCAGTGGCTCATGACTGTAATCCCAGCACTTTGGGAGGCTGAGGCCGGCAGATCGCTTGAGCCCAAGACTTTGAGACTGGCTTGGGCAACATGATGAAACTCCATCTCTACAAAAAACATGAAAAATGAGCTAGGCATGGTGGTGTATGCCTATAGTCTGACTACTCAGAAGGCTGAGGTGGGAGGATTGCTTGAACCTGGGAGGTCACAGCTGCAGTGGGCTGTCATGGTGCCATTGCACTCTAGCCTGGGTGACAGAGTGAGACTCTATCTCAGAAATAAAAAAAGAGGTAACAACACTGTTCCTGCTCTCAATGAAACACAGTAGAGGTCACAGCCATCTGCAGGTACTGCTACGTGAGGAGTGCATGTGCACCACAGGAGCACAGAGGAGGGGCTGCAGCCTGCTGAGGGGCCTGGAGGTCTCTGTGAAGGGTAAGCAGGACCTGGATAGGTAAAAGGGAGCAGGAGGCATGGCGGGGAGGGAAAAGGGAGGCTCTTCCAGCCAGAGGGGGAGCACAAGCCAAGGCCTGGAGTGAATAGTGTGGTGGTGCCAGGAAGCATGGGTGACCAGCAGGGAGGGGTGGGAAGGAGAAGGCTGGCCATGGGCAGCCTCAGGAGGGGCTGTGGGCAGG
>PVKP010030655.1:0-27736 GCA_004027715.1 Plecturocebus donacophilus
TTTTCAGCTCCATCAATTCACTTATATTCTTCTCTAAGTTGTCCATTCTTGTTAACATTTCGTTAAATCTTCTTTCAAGGTTCTTAGTTTCTTTGCATTGGGTTAGAACATGTTCTTTTAGCTCACAGAAGTTTCTTATTATCCACCTTCTGAAGCCTGATTCTGTGTGTTCATCACACTCATCCTCCGTCAAGCCTTGATCTCTTGCTGATGAGGAGCTGCGATCCCCTGTAGGAGGAGAGGCATTCTGATTTCGGGTGTTCTCAGCCTTTTTGCACTGGTTTCTTCCCATTTTTGTGGATTTATCCACCTGTCATCTTTATAATTGCCAACTTTCAGATTGGGTCTCTGAGTGGACGTCCTGCTTGTTGGTGATGAAGTTTTTTCTGTTTCTTAGTTTTCCTTCGGGGGGCGCTCCTTCCCCACAGCGCTGGGCCTTCCCGGGTTCAGCGGTGCTTCTCAGTCCTCAGCGCTTCCAATTGTTGTTCTCCTTGTGGGGATGGGACCAGCTGAGCCCGACTAAAAGGGCACCACCCAGTCCCGCACACTCCGCACCGAGAAGTGCTGCGCCGGCCAAAAGAGTCGCGCTGGCAACCCGTGTGGCTCCCTCGCCGGGAATCTCCCAGTCCGTGGGCATCAAATATTCATCTGCAACTGCGGCGTCTACTCGTTCTCTGCGCCCTCACCGCAAGCCACAATCCCGAGCTGCTGCTACGTGGCCATTTTGGATCTCTCTCCGCCCGGTGATGAAGTTTTTCGGTTTCTTAGTTATCCTTTGGCGGACGCCGGTTCCCCTCAGAGCCAGACCTTCCCGGGTTCACTGTGCTTGCTGTGAAGCTCTCAGTCAGCGCTTCCAATTGCTGTTTTCCTTGTGGGGATGGGACCAGTCGAGCCCATCCGTCCCGTATACTCTGCACCAGGAAGCGCCGCGCCGGGCGCCAGCAAAAGAGCCGCGCCGGCCAAAAGAGTCACACTGGCGACCCGTGTGGCTTCTCTGCCGGGAATCTCGTGGTCTGTGGGCAACAAAAATTCGTCGGAAAGTGCGGCGTCCACTGGTTCTCTGCGCTTTCACTGGGAGCTACATTCCTGAGCTGTTGCTAGTCGGCCATCTTGGATCTCTCCACAATATATTCTTAAAGAAATAGATGGCCATAACATGAAATCCTGACTGTACACCTGTTTAGACAATAACAGAAACCAAAGTACTACAAAGCATCAAAGGGGACCTTAAAAGTCATCCAGTCTTAACAAATAGTGTGGGGACAGCTAGATATTTACATGTATAAGAATAAAATTAGATCCCTATCTCATACCACATACAAAAGTTAACTCAAAATGGATTAAAGACCTAATTATAAGAGCTAAAACTTTTAAAATCTTGGAGGAAAACACAGACATAAATCTTTGTGAGTGGATTAGGTGATAGTTTCTTAGAATTGTCACCAAAAACACAAACAACAAAACGAAAAGTAGGCAAAGTTGACTTCATCAAGTTTGTTTTTTTTTTTTGAGACAGAGTCTTGCTCTGTTACCAGGTGCCAGGCTGGAGTGCAGTGGCATGATCTCAGCTCACTGAAACCTCCACCTCCTGGGTTCAAGCAATTCTCCTGCCTCAGCCTCCCAAGTAGCTGGGACTACAGGTATGTGCCATCACACCCAGCTAACTTTTATATTTTAGTAGAGGGGGTTTCACCATGTTGGCCAGGATGGTCTCGATCTCTTGACCTTGTGATCTGCCGGCCTTGGCCTCCCAAAGTGCTGGGAGCCACCACGCCCAGCTAACTTCATCAAACTTTAAAACTCTGGTGCTGTGAATGACATCATTAAGTAAGTGAAGACAATCCACTGAGTGGGAGAAAATATTTGTGACTCATGCATCTGAAAAGGCTTAGTATCCAAAATATATAAAGAATTTTTACCATGCAACCTTAAAAAGACAAATAACTCAATTAAAAATGGATGACTGTGGCCAGGTGCAGTGGCTCATGCCTGTAACCCCAGCACTGTGGGAGGCTGAGGTGGGTAGATGATTTGAGGTCAAGAGTTCAAGACCAGCCTGGCCAACATGGTGAAACCCTGTCTCTACTAAAAGTACAAAAAAATTTAGCTGGGCGTGGTGGTGCATGCCTGTAATAGTAGCTACTTGGGAGGCTGAGGCAGGAGAATTGCTTCAGGAGAATTGCAGCTACTTGGAAGGCTTACTGTTAGGGAACAACTGAATGAAGAAACCTCCAGGAGATGGAGGTTGCAGTGAGCCAAGATCACACCACTGCACTCCAGCCTGGGCGACAGAAGTGAGACTCAGTCTCAAAAAAAAAAAAAGAGCAAAGGATCTGAATAGACATTTCTGCAAAGAAGACAAATGTCCAATAAGCACAGGAAAGGATGCTAAACCCTGTTCACCATCAAAGAAACGCAAATCACCTCACAAGGAGATACCACTTCACACTAATAGGATGGCTATAATGAAAAAGATAATAGCCAGTGTTTGAGGGATGTAAAGAAAAAGGAACTCTCTTACACACTGCTGGTGGTCACGTAAAATGGTACAGCTGCTTTGGAAAACAGCCTGGCAGTTTCTCAAAAGGTTAAACATAGTGGAACCATATGACCCAGAAATTCCACTCTTAGGTATATACCCAAGAATATGCTTACACAAAAATGTGTACACAAATGTTCACAGCAGCATTATTTACAGTATCTTAATGTCCATCAACTGAAGAGTGTATAAACAAAATGTGGTATATTCACACAACACAATATTATCCAGCCATAAAAAGGAATAAAGTATTGATCCATACTACGACATGGATGAACTGCGAAAATATTATGCTAAGTGAATACAGCCAGTCATGGAAAACCACATATAATATGATTCCATTAATATGAAATATTCAGAATAGGCAAGTCTATGGAGACAGAAAGGAGACTAGCGATTACCTAGAGCTCGGGTTTAGCGGGTACAGAGGAGGGGAAAAGTGACTGCCTAATGGGTATGGGGTTTTTGGTGGGGAGGTGTGTGATTTAAAACGTTCTAAAATTGACTGTAGTGATAGTTGCACAACTCTATGAATATATTAAAAGCTACAGTGACTGAACATTTTAAATAGGTGAACTGCATGATAGTGAATTATGTCTCAATGAAGCTTTTTTTAAAGTCATCTAGTCTAACCACCTGTGTTTAATACTCTCATATGCTTCCAATTGTGATCCTGACTCTGCTGAATACCACAGAGAGAAAATATGCTTTCCCCAGGAAGCTCATGCTACCTCTATACAGCTCTAACAGAACTGTCTTTGTATAGAGTTGAGTGGGTAACAGGAGTAAGAAAGGAAACAAAAAATAGGGTTTCAAAAAGCAACACTGAATGAAACATGATGAGGTAAGAAGAAACCTATGTTAGAACTGATAAAGAGGTTACTGATAAAGAAACTTGTATTCGAATTTAGAAGGTTATTGATAACATCAAAGAGATGTTGAAAAAGTAAAAAACTACTATTTTCAAAGACAGAAGAGGGATTTGGAGAGCAATGGAACATATAGACTAGATAGTAAAAATATGTTTTATATCCTAGAAGAAATCTGAGTACTTTATATTTGGTATCATTTTTCACATATTTACTGCTGAGCACTTAACAGTGTGGCAGACACTATGTCAGGCACTGAGATTAGAATGACAAATAGAACAGAATGTCTGTCTTTAAAAAGCTTATAGACAAGGAGTATAGTTACGATGACATGGTAACTCTACCTTAACCATCAAATCCAATGGCTTTTCCTCAGTTCTCACTCTTAATTTTCTGGAATATAAAAAAGTGATTATAACATAGTGGTCATTCAATAAATGTTGAATTAATCTGAATAAGTCCCTGTCAAATTTTCCTGCCTTAATCTCTATGGCACATTACTCTTCTCTTTTCCCACTGGTCCTTCAACCTATTCCTTCTCAATCTCTTTTACTGGTTCTTCTTTAATCCTTTTCGTCAATACTTTCTCTCAACCTGTTCTTTCTTTATACCTTCCTTCAGCAAACTCATTCTCAATGAATACATTATAATTTCCAAAATGTGTATTTCTAAATCTGACTTTTCCCCCAAGCCCTTGTCTCTTATCTCTAAATTTAATTAGTATATGTGTCTTCTTGTATGTCTACCATCTCAAGCCTAAGAACGAACTCATTTTCACTTCCTAAAACCTGCTCTCCTCTTGTATGTCCTTTCTTTGTAGACTCATTTTCTCAGACCTTTAGGCTTAAGACCTACAACCTCTGTCTGCTACCTGAGATACTTAAGATGGCAGGTAACGATGACAATGCTGTATTTGGCAAAGATTTCTCTTCTCACAAAGTTAAGAAGCCTCAACAAGTAACAACTTCACTTCTTGGATCTTGCTACCACCATGTTTCTTAAAACTGAATAGCCCAGAATCTATAAAAAGTCAATGATTATAAAATATTTGAAAATTTCCAGTTGAATTTTCTTTTTACAAAAGAAAAATCTAAAACTATGAAATATGTCAGGTATATAAAAGTATACTGGCTGGGCACAGTGGCTCACGCCTGTAATCCCAGCACTTTGAGAGGCCGAGGCAAGGAGATCATGAGGTCAGGAGTTCAAGACCAGCCTGGCCAATATGGTAAAACCCTGTCTCTACTAAAAATACAAAAATTAGCCGGGCGAGGTGGCAAGTGCCTGTAATCCCAGCTACTCAGGAGACTGAGGCAGGAGAATCACTTGAACCTGGGAGGCGAAGGTTGCAGTGAGCCAAGACTGCATCACTGCAATACCCTCTAGCCTGGGCAACAGAGTGAGACTCCATCTCAAAAAAAAAATATATATATATAGAGATATAGATGATAATTTATGAACACTCACATATCTACCACCCAAATATAACTAAAGCCCCTTGTGTTCTTTTCCCCCACACCCTCTCTGAGACAAATACAACTCTGATGTTGGTGCCTATGCTTAGAATGTGTGCTTTTATTTAGATTTTACTGCATAACTATGCATCTATAAACAATACATAATTTTGTCTTGAACGTTTTAAAACTTCATATTGTGAATAAACAGTGGTGATGGTTGTACAACAATGTGAATGTACTTAATGCTACTGAACTGTTTACCTAAAAAAGGTTAAAATAGTAAATGTTACATATATTTTACCACAATTTTAAAAAGTCCTTTATATTATGGGATTGTATTAGACACACACTTCTTCAGCTTTCCCTTTCTGCCTTTTTTCCAGGTGCAGAATCAACATTTTGGCCAAGAAATGTGTCCACATTGATATGTATAGCTCTAGTTGATTCATTTAAACTGCAATATAGCATCACATTTTATGAACATAGCATAATTTATTTACCCCTTTTCTGGCTGATAAACATGTAGATTATTTTCAATTTTTCTCTGTTACAAATGTTCTACTTCAGAGTTACACTACAAATAAGATTTGTGTGTTTTTTAAGTTTGCTTTATTAAAAACAGCTAAAGAGATCAGAATAAAGATAGCAGAACATAAAACTATAGGTTTTCTTTTTTTTGAGTTATCTGTTTATTGCATTTCTTTTTTTTACTATCATACTTTAAGTTCTAGGGTACATGTGCAGAACGTGCAGGTTTGTTACACAAATACATATGTGTCATGGTGGTTTGCTGCATCCATCATTCCATCATCTACATTAGGTATTTCTCCTAATGCTATCTCCCCTGCTATCCCTCCCCTAGCCCACCACCCCACTGACAGACCCCAGTATGTGATGTTCCCCTCCCTGAGTCCATGAGTTCTCATTGTTAAAAAACTGTAGGTTTTCTAATCTAGAAAACAAAACAGCAGTGTGGCTATCTCTACAGGTACTTAAGTATTCTATAAAAGGAAATGTGACTAAATCCTAATTGTTTATTGAAAGCTTTCCCCATATTTAGGTTTCCTTAATTATTAAAATTTAATCCCAAAATTTGGAGGCCAAGGCAGGAAGATTGTTTGAGCCCAGGAGTTTAAGACCAGTCTGGGCAAGATGGCAAGACCTCCTCTCTACAAAAAACTGTTATAAATCAGCTGGCTGTGGAGGAAGGTGCCTGTAGTCCCAGCTACTCAGGAGGCTGAGGCAGAAGGACTGCTCAAGCCTAGGAGTTTGAGGCTGCAGTGAGCTATGATTATGCCTCTGTGTGATCAGCCTGTGCAACAGGAGACCACATCTCAAAAAAAAAAAAATCTCTTAGCTTATCATTTAAACTTAACTAAAAACTTAACGTTAATGGATTCTGGCCAAGCACGGTGGCTCACGTCTGTAATCCCAGCACTTTGGGAGGCTGAGGCGGGCAGATCACCTGAGATCAGGAGTTTGAGACCAGCCTGGCCAACATGGCAAAATCCTATCTCTATGAAAAATACAAAAATTAGCTGGGCATGGTGGCGCATGCCTGTAATCCCAGCTACAGGAGGCTAAGGCAGGAGAATCGTTTGAACCCAGGACGCAGAAGTTGTGGTTGCAGTGAGCCGAAACGGCACCACTGCACTCCAGCCTGGGTGACAGAGTAAGACTCTGTCTCAAAAAAAAAAAAAAAAAAAGTAATGGATTTTACAAAGTGAAGTTCTACCTTCCTTTGTTAATAACCATACCTATTGCTAAAAACAAAACAAAAACTTTAGCACTGTTAACAAAAGGGTTTTCCGAAAGCTGTATTAGAGCAGAATGGAGGTAGCAGAGTGAACTAGAATGAGTACCACCTTTTCAGTCAGCTATTGGTTAAGATTATGGCTGTGCCTCCAACTATTTCAGTGGAGGTTAAATTAATCTTTCCAGAGCTCATTTTCATCATCCGTAAAATGGGTATGATATCTACTTTCTGGAGTTTACAAGAATTACCGATTAAATAATATCATATATACAAAGCAGCTAGCACATATAGTAGGTATTTAACAAATTCTGATTTTCCTTCCCCATGTAATAACTTAACCTGGGTTAGTCTAACTGACTCCATCTCAGTGGTAAGCTCCAGCCTAGCTTCTCCCTCCCTGCCACAGCCCCCACAGGTACATAGCTGGGTCATGCTGCACTTAAAAGCCTTGAAGCGTTAAAGTTTGAAGCATACTGTTCTTCACACCTGTAACCATTGTAACCGCATCCTGCTTGGCAAGTCTACCTGCTGTTGTGAATACGCTCCTTGGTGACTGATTGTGTGGAAAGATCCCCCCAGCTACTCCCCTTGATGACCGCATGGAAATACCCTTAGCAACCAACAATCCTGGAAACCTCCTGCCTCGTGGTTACAGCTTCCTTATCTAACTTGCTTGCTCTACTTCTGTAAAATTCTGCTTCAGCCACATATCCTCTCCCCTACTTAAATCAAGGTATAAAAGATAATCAAGCCCCTTCCTCAGGGCCGAGAAAATTTTGAGTGTTAGCTATCTCTCAGTCGCCGGCAAATAAAGGACTCTTAATTTGGAACTCAGAGCGTGGTGCGTTCCTTCTGATTCGGTCGGTTACAACACCCACAAACTGAATTCCTAAACAACTGAATTCCATAATCTAACCCAAAAGTACCTCTTCACACTACTTTCCCATTACATACCACTCATCCAGCCAAACTAGGGTTTTCATCATGCTTTGAACCTGACTTTTACCTTCTTGCTTCTAAGCCTATGTTTATCCTCCAGTGGCTTTGCTTTTCTCTCTAACTTCACATATCTAAATCCAGCCAATCCTTCAAGGCCCAGGCCAAATACTGCCCCTACACACCCAGAGCATTTTCTCATGCCACTCCCCATGCCTGTAAAACACACTGCTTGAGCCTCTTTAATTGTACTTACCACACTTGGCCTTATTCGAGAGTTGTATTAATATGTCATATAGCCTGTATTTAAATGAATTGGGAAACAAAAACACATAATATCTTCCACTAAGCACCATTTCTACCCGATTTTATCTGGTGCTGACTGAAACCTATATATCATATCTGAGAACAAGAAAAGCAGCCTCTAACATCCAAAAGTTGGCCTGATATTATCAGCTAGGCATTGATACTGCAATGAGCTTGCTTGGTACTCAAAGATAAGTTGTGGTATTCTCCTGTTACACATAAGCAATTTCAGAACACCAGCATTAGACCAAGGTCATCTGTGATCGTGATGGATCAAGAAAAAAGCAAGACCACTCTGTAATCTGTCTGAACACAAACAAAACATGAACACTGCCCAAGCCACACAAAATACCTGATATCCCCTAGTGCTGGGTAATATGATGATGGGACTTCTTTATCAATTATAGCTTTCGCTTTTCTCTAGTTGGCCCTCCCCTTAGATAAACTATTAAGAAACCAGTCATAGAATTTGCCTTACTTCCTGAAAGCATTTAACTCAGAGTAAAGCACCACATCCTTAAACCATCCTCCAGATCACCTAACACAAATCCAAAACCTATAATGACCTTTTCTAACAGTGCCTTACTGAGACACCCCACGGTTTCCCATGGTGTGCATTCTCCCTTGCTGCAATGAGTCATACACTCAACTTGTTCAACTACAGGTATGTTCCCGGTGGCCTCTGGCTGGAAGACAAACTAAGAAATTCTTGAATAAAGGTCCAGTGTTTTATTTATGTTTGGGTCCCCCACAGGGCAGGCTCTGAATCTTGCATGCTATAATCTTTGCTGAACTGATCTGGATGAATTATACTGCAAGTGTTAGCCATCAATAGAATCTCAAAATCCTACCCAGTCACTTTTAGAGCTAAAAATAGTTTTTTACTTCATCATCCTGCCAGTTTTCAATTTCACAGTTTCAAGAATAGAAACTGGCAATTAGGATGACTGATCAAGCAAGGTGTTCCATACCCACTTACCTATAAGTTTCTAAACTTAAAAAAATGCCTAATTTTACATGCCTTCATGGGCTCTCAAATTGTCTATTGTTTTCTGTTCATTTCCATAATACATGAACAGGAAAATGACTCTTGGAAATCAAAATGACTTCCTAATCTCTCTGTCCTTGAACATTCCTTCAGAATAGATTTCTGATGCTTCATTAGGGAAAATAAATGGTAAGCAACCAAAATATTATCTTTGTCTTCAGGAAATTACATACCAACATATAAGAAGCTAGTTTAAGATAATAAAGAATTACGTATGTCCATGTGTGTCATACATGTATATGTTTACATACATATATACACATATCTGTGTATTTTCACATCTCAGAGAGATTAAGGCTCAGTGGGACACGACTTACTTGAGAACATTGTGACAAAGGGTCTGTGCCATTCCACAGGAATGGGCACTGGAGAGGGGCTAGTAAGGAATTTTTTCTATCTATCTATCTATCTATCTATCTATCTATCTATCTATCTATCTATCTATCTATTTATTTGAGACAGACTCTCGCTTTGTCACCCAGGCTGGAGTGCAGTAGCACGATCTCAGCTCACTGCAACCTTCACCTCCTGGGTTCAATTTCTGCCTCAGCCTCCCAAGTAGCTGGGACTATAGGCACATGCCACCACCCCCAGCTAATTTTTGTATTTTTAGTAGAGACGGGGTTTTACCATATTGGCCAGGCTGGTCTTGAACTCCTAACCTTGTGATCTGCCTGCCTCGGCCTCCCAAAGTGTTGGAATTACAGGAGTGAGCCACCATGCCCGGTCAGGAACCCTATTTATAAGCATTCAGGCAGGGTCAGCAGGAGAGATGCCCAGACACAATGTTACTGTGGGAACACCAAAGGAACACCAAAGGTTCCTAGCCAAGTAGAATTAGTAGACAGGACTCTCTTGAGGCCAACTCTAGCACAGAGCGGCACACTGTCATCTTGGTGGACTTCGACTACCCTGGAACATATTCAAACTCTCATTAGGCTAATAGTGAAACAACTGACAAGTTCTTGACCAAGTGTGCTGACATTTTTACATTCCATAGATACACAGGAAGAGCAGAGGAACTGCTACTCTGACCAAAGAAGAAACTGGTTGACGAAATGAAAGGGTAACCTCAGGAGAAAGACATCTTAGTGTTTTTGACATAAAGTGGGAATCGTGTAGCACAAGCTCTAGGAAGCCAGCGTTAAGAAGTTTTTTGTTTTTTGTTTTGAGATGGAGTCTCACTCTGTCACCCAGGCTGGAGGGCAGTGGTGTGATCTCAGCTCACTGCCTCCCAGGTTCAAGAGATTCTCCTGCCTCAGCCTCTCGAGTGGCTGGGACCACAGACATGCAACACCTCGCCTGGCTAATTTTTGGATCTTTAGTAGAGACAGGGTTTTGCCATGTTGGCAAGGTTGGTCTTGAACTCATGACCTCAGGTGATCTGTCTGCCTCAGCCTCCCAAAGTGCTAAGATTACAGGTGTGAGCCACCGTGCCTGGCCCAGAGTTAAGAAGTTTTGAAAACAGATATAAAGCCGTGGGATGAGATCCTCTCTGAGAGGAAAGCCCTTAAAATGCATTTCTATACAGGCACTTCAAAAATTCTCAAGCAGGTAGGAACAACGAGGGAAAAAAAAAAGTAGATGTGCAGGTAGCTCTTCTAAAAGGACAGAAAAGATGAAAAGACAGGCACTAGGCAATCAGCATGAAAGAGTGGCAAGACTTAGAAGAGTGACATGAGGAGGCCAAGGCCCAAAATAAATGCAGATTTACAAAAAGACTAGCAAACCCAAAGGGGTATTTTTAGTGATGTTTAGAGAAAAAAGGCAATTTGCCTTAGGATAAAATGTAATGCTGAGAAAACAGAACTTGCCAACCTTCATTTTGCTTCTACATCCAAGGGGATAAATTTTTGGTTCAGTTGAGAATTAACAATTCTAAGGACAAAAGTAAAGTCCCAGAGGAGGATAAATTCAAGCCTATTCACCAAATAATTTCTATTAAGAGAACTGGATAAACTTGCAAATAAGGTCACTGAACTAAAGAAAAATTTAAGAAATTATGTTAGTAAAAAGTGAAATCTTAAAAGAATTAAGATAGAGAACTACTGCTCCAGTCTGCAGAAAGCAGAAAGTGGATGATAAACTTAACAAACTATAGAGAAGTGAACATGTTATAACTCTTGGGCTAGATTCTAAAAAAGATTCTTCCATTTTTTTAAATGGATGTGGAAGGGAAGAGAAAATACTTTTTTTCTGATTATAAAAGAAATGCATACCTATGGAAAATTAAGAAAGTACAGAAAAATTTAAAGAATAACAACCCCTCATAATTACATGATCTAGAAATAACCACTGTTAAAATGTTGACATCTTTCTAGTGAATATATATCTTTACTTTTCACTTGTATCATACAATGTTCCATGTCATTTAAAACTTCGTGAATATAAATTACTGAATTCCTAATAGTCTATCACATGGATGCATGATCATTTATGTAACTGTAATGAACGTAATAATAAGGTAATGGCTTACAAATGCTAACAGAGGAAGTCATGATCCCTAGGAGCCAGCACTCATTAATTAACTCATTCTTTTACTCGTTCAATAAATATTTATTGTCTGCTTACATGCAGGCCTCTTCTAAAGCTGGACACACAGCCATGAACACAACAAATATAAATCCTTATCCTCATGGAGCCTCCTTTCTAAGTAGGAAAAGAGACAGTAAACAAGAAAGTGATAAATACTAAGGAGAAAAAATAAGGCAGGGAGAAAGGGTAAGACTATATTGGAAGTTAAGATTTCAGCTGAAATGGCCAGAGAAGGCATCAGGAAATGTCAATTGAGAGAAAACATGAAGACGAAGGAAAAGGCACATGGATATCCAAAAGAAGAGCATTTCAAGCAAGGGAAACAGCAAATGAAAGGCACTGAGGTGGGAGTATGCTTGCGTATTCAAGGAACAGTAAGGAGGCAGCCAGTGTGGCCACAACAAAGTGAAAAAGATGGAAAAATAGAAGCAAATAGGGAAGAGGATTATATAGGGCCTTTGGGGTCATGTACAGATTATCTTTTCATCTGAGCCAGGAAGCCACTGGAGAGTTTTGAGGAGGGGAGAGACGTGAGTTGACTTAAGCTTTAACATGATACTATGGCTGCTGTATTGAGAATAGACTGAAGTGAGGAAGGAAGAAGCAGGCAAACCATGGTGACAGAGTAAGATGGAATAGAGCAAACAAATAACCATCTGGTTGAATGACCCTAAACAAAAGGTTTCCATGAATAGACTGGTGTGATGCTAAAAGCAGTTTTAAATGACTAATACATTTAAAAAAATAATTTGACCTATCAAGAAAACATGCTGAGGCCAGGCATGGTGGCTCATGCCTGTAATTTCAGTACTTTGGGAGGCCAAGGAAGGAGGATTCTCTGAGGTCAGGAGTTTGAGACCAGTCTGGCCAACATGGTGAAACCTGCCTCTATTAAAAGTACAAAAAAATTAGCCAGGCATGGTGGTGGGTGCCTGTAATGCCAGCTACTCAGGAGGCTGAAGCAGAAGAATCACTTGAACCTGGGAGGCAGAGGTTGCAGTGAGCTGAGATCGTGCCACTGCACTCCAGCCTGAGTGACAGAGACTCAGAGACTCCAAGATTGTGCCACTGCACTCCAGCCCAAGACTCCATCTCAAAAAAACTAAACAAAACACAAAGAGAAAACATGCTGATCATAATCAAATGTAAAATTGTAAAAAAAAGAAAAAGAAAGAAAAAAAGAAAAGTTAAAACATAGTTGTCACCAACTAGCTATTTAATGACATTAAGAAAGTATTGATTTTTTAGGTGTGATAATGGTATTGTGGCTACATTTCAATAAGAATCCATTTTTAAGGTTGTGATACTGAAGCATTTAAGGATGAAATGATCCAATGTTTAGGATTTGCTTCAAAATCATCCAGTGAATGGAGGGGAAAGTGGGTGGGGATACCTAGGATACAAGACCATGTACTGATGGTTGCTGAAGTAGGGTGATGTGGATTCATTTTACTACTCTCTCAACTTATGTTTGAAAATGTCTTTGGCCGGGCGCAGTGGCTCATGCCTGTAATCCTAGCACTTTGGGAGGCTGAGGTGGGTGGATCACCTGAGGTCGGGAGTTCAAGACCAGCCTGGCCATCATGGTGAAACTCCATCTTTAAAAAAAAGAAAAAGAAAAAGAAAATGTCTTTAACAAAAAGTTTTTTTAAAATCAAGAATGCCACACACCTAAGAAATGGTAAACAAATACACAGAATGAAAAAATGAATGCTCTGAAAAAATTTCAAGAGCTAGAATTCTTGGTCAAATTTAAACAGATAAAATGCAATAGGGAAAACTACAAAGTCCTATATTTGGTTCCAAAGCATCAAGTGAACAGTAGAAAAATGAACAAAACCTAGATGAACAACTCCTATTAAAAATAAAAAAAGGCTGAGAATTATAATCTACAGCAAAGTCAGCAAGTAAAATGCTAAAAACTAAAGCAATCCCCAGAAAGCATTAAGTATAGAATTTATAAAAAAGAGAAGGGCGCAGGGAAACAATAGATTGCTCTTTCATGAACTGTCTTATATGTGCAGTTATTTGCAGTTCTAAGAGCCTCTTCTAAGAGGGCTGTGTTCAAATACTTGCAACTAGGTCATACCAGGAATGAATGATGGAGCTAGGGATATTAACACAGGAAAGAAGACTAAAGGAAGGGACATAATACTATTTTTCCAATTCCTGAAATAATCATCTAATACCTGTAAACCAAAAAGTATCTGGGACAGGCCTCAATCAATTTAGAAGTTCATTTTGCCAACATTAAGGAAACATCCAGGAGAGAGTTCTGTGTCTTTCTCCAAAGATGATTTTGAGGGCTTCAATATTTCAAGGGGAAAAGTGAGCTGGAAGGGAAAGAAAGGTATGGTAATCCATATGTTGCAACAGAAAAGGAGCAGGTAGGGGAACAGTCAATTGTGTGTTCATCTGGTGTTCAGTAAATAGGCACTTTGCATAAGATAAGGTGAACCTATAGTAGCTACCTGTGGAGATATTTAATCTTTTATCTGTAGCTACCTGCTTAGGAACAAAAGGAAAGGCAGTTTCTTGCATGACTCAGCTTTCAGCTTTATTTTTTCCTTTAGACATAGTGAACTGGGGTCCCAAGATTTTACTTTCCTTTCACACATCTTTAATCTACTTTTCCTCCATTCCTATTTTGGCAAAGGATATCATCATCTATGCTTTCACCTAAACCTAAGAACAATCCAGATGTCTCCCTCTCCCTCACCTTCCAATTCTATTTTTAAATGTCTCTTAAAATTATTCTCTTCCTTCCAATCTATCCATTGATAACCTTTCTTGCTCCAATATCCCTATTTCCCTTTGGGAACTCCTCTCAATTCCAGAGTGGGTTCATCAGCTTATTCTTTCTATCCACAGCACCACAAGTTAACTTAATTCAAGCCATTAATGTGAGTGGATATGTTTGCTGGAACTTCTGGGAAAGAATCTGAGGAGTGGGGTTGGAAGGTCAGAGTGAAGGAGGACTTAAAAGAAATGAGGCCTGGAGCTGTGCCCAGCAAAGTGCTGTAATCCCAGTACTTAAGAGGCTGATGTGGGACAATGACTTGAGGCTAGGAGTTCCAGGCCAGCTCTACATACATACATATATACATACATATATAAATGAGGCAGTCTCACTTTCTCTGGACAATGAATGACATGAGAGGAGGCAATGTCTGAAACTGTTGCAACCACTGTTACTACCCTGAGGGAGCAGCCAGAGTACAGAACCAACTTCAGAATGAACCCAGAGTATAAAGAACAGAAAATAAGAGCTGGAGCCCCGATGTGACAACTGAGAGTCTCTGGATCATACCACACTGGAAGACAGTTCTAACACAGGGTCTTTTCATTTACACAAGTCAATATGTTCTCTTTCTGTCTTAAGACAAGTCAAGCTGACTTTTCTGTCACTTGTCACAAGCATCCTAACAGATGAGCCCAATGACATTGACTTGGTGATGCTCATGGTGTCTCAACTGGATGACTACAACAACCTTCTCCCTGAAGAAATTCTCACAATGCAGTGTCTACACTGCTGCCAGGGTGTCCTTTCTAAAACCACGTTAAATGTTTCTCTTCTACTTACATACTTAATGATGCCTCATCTTCCTTTAGAATAAAACCCAAACTCCTTAAGTATAACAGAAAAAAACCTTCACAATTTGGCCCATGCCAACTTCTCTGGAGTCTTCTCTCACACTCTATGGATACTTCAAGGCTCTATGTCTCTTTTCCTTTTTTTTTTTTTTTTCTTTTTTTGAGACAGAGTCTTGGGTTCAAGCGATTCTCCTGCCTCAGCCACCCAAGTAGCTGGAATTACAGGGTCGCACCACCATGCCTGGCTAATCTTTATATTTTTAGTAGAGACAGGGTTTTTCCATGTTGGCCAGGCTGGTCTGAAACTCCTGGTCTCAAGGAATCTGTCTGCCTTGGCCTTCCCAAATGCTGGGATTGTACAGACATGAGCCACTGCACCTGGCCCTAACGCTCTGTTTCTTTGCTCTGTTTCTTCTGTCTAGAATGCCCTTTTCATCTGGAAGATTTAAAAAACAAAACAAAACAAAACATTTTAAGAGTGTCCTCCTCAATTTAGCCAAGGAAGGCAAAGCTGGATTAACATCTAAATTTCAATTAATGTAATATGCCACATCAATATAAATAAAGGACAAAACACACATGATCATCTCAAGATACATAGAAAAAAGTATTTGATAAAATTCAACACCTCTTCATAACGAAAAACACTAAACAAATATGAATACAAGGGAACTTCCTCAACCTGACAAAAGGCATCTACAAAATGCCCCCAGATAACATTATATATACTGCTATGAAAGCTTTCTTCTTAAGATCAAGGACAAGAAAGGATGTTTGTTCTTTCCACTTCTATTCAACATTGTAGTAAACATTTCAGCTAGGGCAGTTAAGCAAAAGAAGTAAAAATAAAAATAAAAGGCATTCGGATTAAAAAAAGAAAGTAAAACTATATCTATATCTATATGCAGATAACAAGTTCAGCAAGGTGACAAAATACAGTATTAATATGCAAAAACTAATTGTCTATACACTAGAAAGGAACAATCTAAAAACAAAATTTATAATAGCATCAAAGAATAAAATACTTATGAATATATTTAACAAAATAAGACTTTCACACTAAAAACTACAACCTCCTCTAAAAGAAATTAAAGACCTAGATAAATAAAAAAGAAATCATGTGTTCATAGACTGAAAGCTTTACTATTGGTAAGATGGCAGTACTCCCCAAATTGCTTCACTTCACTCTATCAAAATCCCAGCTGGCATTTTTTTTTTTTTTTGGCAGAAACTAATGTGATAATCCTAAAATTCATATGGAAATGCTAGGTCACAGGACCCGGAATAGCCAAAACAATCTTGAAAAAGAACAATGTTGGAGGACACATTTCATGATTTCAAAACTTACAAAGCTACAATAATTAAGACAGCATGGTACTGGCATAAGGATAACCGTATAGATTAATGTAATATAATTGGGAGTCCACAAATAAACTCTTACATTTAGAGTCAATTGATTTGACATGGGTGCCAAAACAATTCAATGAGAATTTGTCTTTTCAACAAATGATGCTAGGGCAACTATATATCCACATGAAGTTGGACTCCTACCTTACTCATATACACAAATTAATTCAAAGAGATCAAAGACTTAACTGCAGGATCAAAAACTACAACACTTGAAAACATAGGCAAAAATCTTTATAACCTTGGATTTGGCAATTTGTCTCAGATATGGCGCCAAAAGCAGAAGAAACAAAAGAAAAAGGTAGATAAACTGGACTTCATCAATATTTAAAACTTCTCTTATTCAAAGAGCACCAACAAGAAAGTGAAGGTAACCATTGAATGGAAGAAAATATTTGCAAATCATGTATCTGATAACAGACCTGTACCAAGAATGTACAAATAACTCTTAAACTCAACAATAAAAAGACAAGAGACCAACTGTGGTGGCTCACACCTATAATCCCACTGCTTTAGGAGGCCAAGATGGGAGGGTCACTTGAGGCCAGGAGCTCAAGACCAGCCTGGGCAACATAGTGAGAGCCTCGTCTCTGCAAAAAAAAATTTAAAAATTAGCCAGGCATGGTGGCACACACCTGTAGTCCTAGTTATCTGGGAGGCTGAGGTGGGAGAATCACTTGAGCCCAGGAGTTTGGGGCTGCAGTGAGCAATGACAGCACCACTGCATTCCAGCCTGTGCACCAGAGTGAGGCCCTGTCTCTCCAAAAGCAGGGACAAGTAATCTAACTTTTAAAGAGGGTTAAAAGGACCTGAATAGACATTTTTCCAAAACAAGACATACAAATAGACAAAGAGTTAATAAACACACAAAAAAATGCTCAATGTCATTAATCATCAAGGAAATGCAAATAAAATCACAATGAGATACCATTTTATTCCCACTAGGGTGGCTATAATCAAGAAGACAGGTAACAAACCCGTCTTCTGATTTCTTGTATTAACAAGAAATCAGAAATCCTCTTGCACTGCTGATGGTCATATAAAATGGTACAGCTGCTTTGGAAAACAGTCTGGCAGTTCCTCAAAGGTTAAACATATAATAAGCATACAACCTAGAAATTTCACACTTAGTTTCAGCCACACTGGAATGCTCACATTTTACAAATGTATGCACTGAAGAGAAATGAAATGAAAACATAAGTCTACACAAACATTTGTACACAAACATCAGTAGCAACATTATTCATAACAGCTAAAAGGCAAAAATTCAATGTCCATCAATTGATGAATGAAGAAATGGAATGTGGTATATACACACAATGAAATATTATTCAGCCATAGTCCAGGCGTGGTGGCTCATGCCTATAATTCCAGCACTTTGGGGGTCCCAGATAGATGGATCACAAGGTCAGGAGTTTGATATAAGCCTGGCCAATATGGTGAAACTCTGTCTCTACTAAAATTACAAAAATTAGCTGGGCATGGTGATGTGTGCCTGTAGTCCCAGCTCCTTGGGAGACTGAGGCAGAAGAACCACTTGTACCTGGGAGGCAGAGGTTGAAGTAAGCCAAGATTGCACCACTGCACTCCAATCTGGTGACAGAATGAGAATCTGTCTCAAAAAAAAAAAAAATTATTCAGCCATAAAAAGAAATACTGCTACATGCTACAACATGGATGAACCTTGAAAACATTATGCTAGTTAAAAGACGTCAGTCACAAAAGATTAGATACTGTATGATTCCGTTTACATGAAATGTCCAGAACAGGCAAACTTATAGAGACAAAAAGTAGATCAGTGGTTGACTAATGCTGGAAGTGGGGTGGGGCATTTGTGGGGTGATAGCTAAAAAGTATGGGGTTTCTTTAGGGGATGATGAAATATTCTAAAATTGATTGTGGTGATGACTGCACAACTCTGAATAAACTAAAATCCAATAAATGATACACTTTAAGTGGGGAATTGTATACGTAAATTAAATTACAAGAAAGCTGTTTTCCCAAAAAAAAAAACTTCCCTCCTCTATGCTCCATGAAACTCTTCTTTTTTTTTTTTTTAAGGCAGGGTCTCATCCTGTTGCCCAGGCTGCAACACAATCACACCTCACTGTAGCCTTGAATTGTAACCTCAAGCAATTCTCCCACCTCAGCCTACAGCATAACTGGGGCTACAGGTGCACTCCACCATGCCCAACTAATTGAAAAAAAACATTTTTTGTTGAGACTGGGGTCTCGTTATGCTGCCCAGGCTGGTCTCAAAGTCCTAGGCTCAAGCAATCCTCCCACCTCAGCCTCTTAAAGTGCTGGGATTACAGGAATGAGCTATCGCAGCTGGTTATGAAACTTTTTTTTTTTTTTTTTGAGACTGAGTCTCACTCTGTCACCCATGCTGAAATGCAGTGGCGTGATCTCGGCTCACTGTCACCTCCACCTCCTGGGTTCAAGCAATTCTCCTGCCTCAGCTTCCTAAGTAGCTGTGACTACAGGTGTTTGCCAACATGCCTGGCTAATTTTTTGTATTTTTAGTGGAGATGGGGTTTCACCATGTTAGCCAGGATGGTCTTGATCTCCTGACCTCGTGATCCACCTGCCTTGGCCTCCCAAAGTGCTGGGATTACAGGCGTGAGCCACTGTGCCTGGCCTGAAACCCTTCTTAAGTCTTAACACTGACCATTGCATACATGTTTCCATTGTTCCCTGTGCAGACCTGAGTAACATTCTTGCATTTATCTGCTTTCCTTTACTAAACTGTGGCCTCCTCAAAGCATGGATTTGGCTCATTTTTTCTTGGAATACACAGTGTCTGTAAACTGTGTGCATAGTATGTGATACAGTACATCATAAATATTTGTTTAAAGACTATCTTAAAGGCTTTCATGTGGAAAGGGAACTGTGCTTGTTTCATGCACATCAATGAGCAAAAATGGAAGACATAATGACATGTATTTTTAAGAATTTTCAAATACTCAGGGTTGTTCCTTTCTTAAAAGCAGGGATTTCTGGGTTCTGTGAATTCTCTGAATTGATGCTAAAACTCTGAGTATATTTACAAAGGATATGTACATTTTTCTAGAGAGAAAATACAGTTTTAGATTGAGTGCAGTGGCTCACACCTGTAATCCCAGCACCTTGGAAGGTGAGGCAGAAGGATCACTTGAGCCCATGAGTTCGACACCAGCCTGAGCAATATAATGAGACCCCCATCTCTACAAAAATAATTTTTTTAATTAGCCACGTGTGGTGGCATGTACCTGTAGTCCCAGCCACTTGGGAGGCTGATGAGGGAAGATCAGTTGAACCCTAGCAGTAGAGGCTGCAATGAGCTGTGATCATGACTCTATACTCCACCCTGGGTGACAGAGTGAGACCCAGGGAAAGGGGGCAAGAAAGAGAGGAAGATATGAAAGGAGGGAGGAAGAGAGGGAGGGAGGGGAAAGAAGAGAGAGAGACAGTGAGAAGAAAAGAAAGGAAGAAAAGAGAGAAGAAAAGAGAAAGAAAAAATATATAGCTTTAGAAAGAAAGAGAAAGAAAGAAAGGGAAAGAAAGAAAGAAAGAAAGAAAGAAAGAAAGAAAGAAAGAAAGAAGAAAAAGAAAGAAAAAGAAAGAAAACAGCTTTTATCAGATTCTCAAAGGGGTATGTAACCCCAAAACAGGATTCATTGCTGCAAGTTTCAGTTACTGGAATATATCATTCAAGGTAAGTTTCTTCTCCTAGGTTATACTACTTCAGTACCTTCTCTTTCTCAAAAACAGAATTTACAATATTATTAGCTTAATAACCTTAAATTTAATGTATTTCTTGACTGCCCATTATATGCCAAGTACTAAAAAAATAGTGGTAGGACAGATCCAAGATGGCCGATTATATGCAGCTCAGGACTGCAGTTCCCAGCAAAAGCACGGAGGGTGAGTGGATGCCGCATTTCCAGACGGATTTTTATTGCTCACAGACCAGGAGATTCCCAGGTGGAGGAGCCCCATGGGTCGCCAGCACGGCTGTTTTGGAGCGGCGGGTCTCTGCACAAAATACACAGGTCTGGGCGCTATTTTAGCTGGTGACTGCAGCTCCTGGGAGACAGAGTCGCCCATTGAACTGATAAAAAAGGGGACTGAAACAGGGAGCCAGGCCAGGAGATTCTCGGGCAAAAAAGGGCACAAATCTCAGTGCGGCTATTTCAGCAGGCGCAGTGGGTTGTCGCACGGGAAATCACACAGATCCCGGCATCTTTTCAGCAGGCGACTGGAACACCTGGGAGACAGAGTCATCCATTCAACTGAAAAAAAAAAGGGGGGGGTCTGAGGCAGGGAGCCAGGTGACCAGGCTCAGCTGGTCCCACCCCCACACAAAAAAAATAGCAATCTGAAACGCTCTGGATTGAGAGTTTCACAGCAAGCACAGCTGAACCTGGGGTGGTCCAGTTCTGTGGAGGAGGGGCGTCCACCATTACTGAGGCAGTCCACCACTACACAGGTAGTCTGCCATTGTCGGGGCAGCCCGCCATTTCCAAGGTGGCCCACCATTACAGAGAGAGTCCACCATTACAGAGGTGGGTCATCACTGCTGAGGCAGTTCTAACTATACCCGTATAAACAGGACTGCAGGGAAGTTCACACAGCAGCTGGGTGGAGCCCACTTCAGTTCAGCAAAGCCTCTGCAGGCAGACTGTGACTAGGCTGCCCCCTGGCTGGGCAGGGAGGCCCTGAAAAAAGGCAGCAGCATGACAGAAACTTATAAATAAAGCCTTAACTCCCTGGGACAGAGCACCTGGGGGGGGGGAAAGGCATTTATGAGTTCTGCTGCAGCAGACTTAAACGTACCTGCCCAGCAGCTCTGAATGAACAACGGAGCTCACAGCTCAGCACTTGAGCTCCTACAAAGGACAGACTGTCTCCTCAAGCAGCTCCCTGACCCCTGTATATCCAAAGAGTCACCTCATAAAGGAGAGCTCAGACTGACATCTGGCGGGTATGCTTCTGGGACAAAAATAGCAGAAGAAGAAACTGGCAGCAACCCTTACTGTTCTGCAGCTGCTGCAGGTGATCCCCAGGCAAGCAGGGCCTGGAGTGGACCTCAGCAGTCCTACAGCAGAGGGGCCTGACTGTTAGAAGGAAAACTAAGAAACAGAAAGAAATAACTTCATCATCAACAAACTAGACATCCACTCAGAGACCCAATCTGAAAGTCAATAACTAACTACAAAGACAACAGGTGGATAAATCCATAAAGATGGGAAGAAACCAGTGCAAAAAGAATGAAAACACCCAAAACCAGAATGCCTCTCCTCCTCCAAGGGATCACAACTCATCATCAGCAAGGGAACAAGGCCGGATGGACAATGAGTGTGATGAATTGACAGAATCAGGCTTCAGAAGGTGGGTAACGAGAAATCTCTCTGAGCTAAAAGAACAGGTTCTAACCCAATGCAAAGAAACTAAGAACCTTGAAAAGAGATTTGACGAAATGCTAACAAGAATAAATAGCTTAGAGAGGAATATAAGTGAATTGATGGAGCTGAAAAACACAACACAAGAACTTCGCAAAGCATACACAAGTTTCAACAGCCGAATTGACCAAGTAGAAGAAAGGATATCAGAGGTCAAAGATCAACTGAATGAAATAAAACGAGAAGGCAAGATTAGAACAAAAAGGGTAAAAAGGAATGAACAAAGTCTCCAAAAATATGGGACTATGTGAAAAGACCTAATCTACGTTTGATAGGCGTACCTGAATGTGACAGAGAGAATGAATCCAAGCTGGAAAATACTCTTCAGGATATTATTCAGGAAAACTTCCCCAACCCAGCAAGGCAGGCCAATATTCAAGTCCAGGAAATATGGAGAACACCACAAAGATGTTCCTCAAGAAGAGCAACCCCAAGGCACATAATCATAAGATACACCAGAGTTGAAATGAAGCAGAAAATGCTAAGGGCAACCAGAGAGAAAGGTTGAGTCACCCACAAAGGGAAGCCCATCAGACTCACAATAGATCTCTCAGCAGAAACCCTACAAGCCAGAAGAGAGTGGGGGCCAATATTCAACATCCTTAAAGAAAAGAACTTTCAACCCAGAATTTCATATCCAGCCAAACTAAGCTTCATAAGTGAAGGAGAAATAAAATCCTTTATGAACAGGCAATTACTCAGAGATTTCATCACCACCAGGCCTGCTTTACAAGAGCTCCTGAAAGAAGCACTAAACATAGAAAGGAACAACCAGTACCAGCCACTCCAAAAACATACCAAATGGTAAACAGCATCAACACAATGAAGAAACTGCATCAACTAATGGACAAAACAGCCAGCTAGCATCAAAATGGCAGGATCAAATTCACACATACCAATATTAACCCTAAATGTAAATGGGCTAAACACCCCAATCAAAAGACACAGACTGGCAAATTGGATAAAAAGCCAAAACCCATCAGTGTGTTGTATCCAGGAAACCCATCTCACATGCAAGCATACACAAAGGCTCAAAATAAAGGGATGGAGGAAGATTTACCAGACAAATGGAGAGCAAAAAAAAAGCAGGAGTTGCAATTCTCGTCTCTGATAAAACAGACTTTAAACCAACAAAGATCAAAAGAGACAAGGAAGGACATTACATAATGGTAACAGGATCAATGCAACAAGAAGAGCTAACGGTCCTAAATATATACACACCCAACACAGGAGCACCCAGATACATAAATCAAGTTTATAATGACTTACAAAGAGACTTAGACTCCCACATAATAATAGTGGGAGACTTTAACACCCCACTGTCAATATTAGACAGATTGACGAGACAGAAAATTAACAACGATATCCAGGACTTGAACTCAGACCTGGACCAAGCAAACCTAATAGACATTTACAGAACTCTCCACCCCAAATCCACAGAATATACATTCTTCTCAGCACATCACACCTACTCTAAAACTGACCACATAATTGGAAGTAAATCACTCCTCAGCAAATGCAAAAGAACAGAAATCATAACAGTCTCTCAGACCACAGTGCAATCAAGTTAGAATTCAGAATTCAGAAACTAACTCAGAACCGTATAACTTCATGGAAACTGAACAACTGGCTCTTGAATGTTGCCTGGATAAACAATGAAATGAAGGAAGAAATAAAGATGTTCTTTGAAATCAGCGAGAATGAAGACACAACGTACCAGAATCTCTGGGACACATTTAAAGCAGTGTCTAGAGGAAAATATATAGCAATAAATGCCCACAGGAGAAGCAAAGAAAGATCTAAAATCGACACTCTATCATCAAAATTGAAAGAGCTAGAGGAGCAAGATCAAAAAAACTCAAAACCTAGCAGAAGACAAGAAATAACTAAGATCAGAGCAGAACTGAAGGTGACAGAGACACAAAAAACCCTTCAAAAAATCAATAAATCCAGGAGCTGGTTTTCCAAAAAGATCAATAAAATAGACCACTAGCCATATTAATAAAAAAGAGAGAATAATCAAATAGATGCAATAAAAAATGATAAAGGGGATATCACCACAGATTCCACAGAAATACAAACCATCATCAGAGATTATTACAAACAACTCTATGCACATAAACTAGTAAACCTGGAAGAAAAGGATAAATTCCTGGACACCTGCATCCTCCCAAGCCTAAACCAGGAAGAAGTCAAAACCCTGAATAGACCAATAACAAGATCTGAAATTGAGGCAGCAATTAAGAGCCTACCACCCAAAAAAAGCCCAGGTCCAGATGGGTTCACAGCCCAATTCTACCAGACATACAAAGAGGAGATGGTATCATTCCTTCTGAAACTATTCCCAACAATCCAAAAAGAGGGAATCCTTCCCAAAACATTTTATGAGACCAACATCATCCTGATACCAAAACCCGGCAGAGGCCCAGCAAGAAAACAAAACTTCAGGCCAATATCCATGATGAACATAGATGCAAAAATCTTCAATCAAATACTGGGAAACCAACGACAACAGCACATCAAAAAGCTTATTCATCACGATCAAGTAGGCTTCATCCAGGGGATGTAAGGCTGGTTCAACATACGCAAGTCTATAAACGTAATTCACCACATAAAGAGAACCAAAGACCAAAACCACGATTATCTCAATTGATGCAGAGAAGGCCTTTGACAAAATTCAACAGCCTTTTATACTAAAAACCCTCAAGAAACTAGGTATTGATGGAACGTATCTCAAAATAATAAAAGCTATTTATGACATACCAACTGCCAATATCATACTGAATAGGCAAAAACTGGAAGCATTCCCTTTGAAATCTGGCACTAGACAAGGATGCCCTCTCTCACCACTCCAATACTATATTCAATATAGTATTGGAAGTTCTAGCCAGATCAATCAGGCAAGAAAAAGAAATAAAGGGTATTCAAATGCAAAAGAAGGAAGTTAAATTGTCTCTATCTGCAGACGACATGATTGTATATTTAGAAGACCCCATCATCTCAGCCCAAAATCTCTTGAAACTAATAAGCAACTTCAGCAAAGTCTCAGGATACAAAATCAATGTGCAAAAACCACAGTCATTCCTATACACCAATAACAGACTTAAAGAGAGCCAAATCAAGAACGAACTGCCATTCACAATCGCTACAAAGAGAATAAAATACCTAGGAATACAACTAACAAGGACATAAACGACCTCTTCAAGAAGAACTACTACACCAATAACAGACTTAAAGAGAGCCAAATCAAGAATGAATTGCCATTCACAATTGCTACAAAGAGAATAAAATATCTAGGAATACAACTAACAAGGAACATAAAGGACCTCTTCAAGGAGAACTACAAACCACTGCTCAACAAAATAAGAGAGGACACAAACAGATGGAGAAACATTCCATGCTCATGGATAGGAAGAATCAATATCGTGAAAATGGCCACACTGCCCAAAGTAATTTACAGATTCAACGCTATCCCCATCAAACCACCAATAACCTTCTTCACAGAACTGGAAAAAAACCACCTTAAACTTCATATGGAACCAAAAGAGAGCCTGCATAGCCAAGTCAATTCTAAGCAAAAAGAACAAAGTGGGAGGCATCACACTACTGGACTTCAAACTATACTACAAGGCTACAGTAATCAAAACAGCATGGTACTGCTACCAAAACAGAGATATAGACCAATGGAACAGAACAGAGGCCTCGGAGGCAACACCACACATCTACAACCATCTGATCTTTGACAAACCTGACAAAAACAAGCAATGGAGAAAGGCGTCCCTGTTTAATAAATGGTCTTGGGAAAACTGGCTAGCCATGTGCAGAAAGCAGAAACTGGACCCTTCCTGACACCTTACACTAAAATGAACTCCACATGGATTAAAGACTTAAACATAAGACCTAACACCATAAAAACCCTAGAAGAAAATCTAGGCAAAATCATTCAGGACATAGGCATAGGCAAGGACTTCATGACCAAAACACCGAAAGCATTGGCAAAAAAAGCCAAAAGAGACAAATGGGACTTAATCAAACTCCACAGATTCTGCACATCAAAAGAAACAGTCATTATAGTGAATCAGCAACCAACAGAATGGGAAAAAATTTTCGCAATATACCGATATGATAAAGGGCTGATAGCCATAATCTACAAAGAACTAAAAGAGGTTTACAAGACAAAAAACAAGCCCATTCAAAAGTAGGCGAAGGATATGAACAGACACTTTACGAAAGAAGACATACATGAGGCCAACAAACATAGGAAAAAATGCTCATCATCACTGGTCATTAGAGAAATGCAAATCAAAACTACATTGAGATACCATATCATGCCAGTTAGAATGGCGATCATTAAAAAATCTGGAGACAACAGATGCTGGAGAGGATGTGGAAAAATAGGAACACTTTTACACTGTTGGTGGGAGTGTAAATTAGTTCAACCATTGTGGAAGACAGTGTGGCGATTCCTCAAGGACCTAGAAATAGAAATTCTATTTGACCCAGCAATCCCATTACTGGGTATATATCCAAAGGATTATAAATCGTTCTAATGTAAGGACACATGCACATGAATGTTCATTGCAGCACTGCTTACAATAGCAAAGACCTGGAACCAACCCAAATGCCCATTGATGATAGACTGGACAGGGAAAATGTGGCACATATATACCATGGAGTACTATGCAGCCATAAAAAACGATGAGTTCGTGTCCTTTGTAGGGACATGGATGAACCTGGAAACCATCATCCTCAGCAAACTGACACAAGAACAGAAAATCAAACACCGCATGTTCTCACTCACAGGTGGGTGTTGAGCAATGAGAACACATGGACACAGGGAGGGGAGCATCACACACTGGGGTCTGTCAGGGGGAAATAGGAGAGGGACAGCGGGGGGTGGGGAGTTGGGGAGAGATAGCAAGGGGAGAAATGCCAGATATAGGTGATGGGGAGGAAGGCAGCAAATCACACTGCCATGTGTGTACCTATGCAACAATCTTGCATGTTCTTCACATGTGCCCCAAAACCTAAAATGCAATAAAAAAAATAAAAAAAAGAACAAGGAAGAATGCTTAAAGAGGTGTTAAGGCAGTCAGTTACTCAAGCCAAGCTGCAGGAGATAGGGGATGAATCACAACCCTGCTTACACCTTGCAGCTTCACTATGTCAGTGGCAACAAACAGTGAGTGCCTGTGCTTGCCTCTGCTCACATCATCTCCCTCCACCAACAGGGAAGTTAATTAGGCAAATAAAGGCAGCAACTGTTGTGCAGTTGAAAGAGCCTGGTCGCAGTAACTGGTTATCTTTTGTAGACCCGTAAAAATGGAGTTGAAGAAATAGCTGTAAGTTGGCACAATTTATGCAGACATAAGTTTCCTACTTACATTATAAAGATAAATAAATAAAAGTGAAAAAAAAAAGAAATAGTGGTAAGCAAGACAAAGTCCCTACCCTTGCAAACCTACATTCTAGAAGGTGGAGACAAATAAACAATTAAACACTTAAGAATATTCCATATCACATAGTGATGCCTACCATTGAGAATATAAAACATGATAAAAGGGAGAGAGATCCAAAATGGCCGCGTAGCAGCAGCTCGGGATTGTGACTCACGGTGAGGGCGCAGAGAGCGAGTGGACGCCGCAGTTGCAGACGAATATTTGATGCCCACGGACTGAAAGATTCCCGGCGAGGGAGCCACACGGGTCGCCAGCGCGACTCTTTTGGCTGGCGCGGCGCTTCTCGGTGCGAAGTGTACGGGACTGGATGCCCTTTTAGTCGGGCTCGGCCGGTCCCATTCCCACACGGAGAACAACAATTGGAAGCGCTGAGGACGGAGAAGCAC
>PVKP010030656.1:0-27735 GCA_004027715.1 Plecturocebus donacophilus
ACCTCATCATTGGTAGCAAGAGAAGTATAGGTTGCCCCTGCCTTGCTGTAATGCTGCAATCATTAAAAACTTTTATGGGCTATGAACTAATTGGGAAGGGAAGGCACTATCAAGTGCAATATACAAGGCATTTTAGAGGTATAGGGGAAGTAGTTATTACAAGGATAATAGAATAGTTGGCTGTTGTTGAGAATACCCAATGCATTGAGGAAATCAATGAAAATTTGAGGACCATTAATCACTAATTTAAAACAAAATATGAAGCCAGATGTTCTCCTTAACAACATATAAAGAGACTCTTATCTCCTGCAGGTGGTAAGAAGAATAAATGAGAATCTGGCCCAGGTCTTAATTATAGTAAAAGAGTAAAAATCTCCAAAGGGAGTTGAATTTTCAACCTCAACAAGTCTTCTACTTCAAAATCGGGGCTTTGTTGAGAAACAGTCAACCATGACACATGGAATGAAGACATCTGGATCAAAGCACTCAAAAATCTTGCCCACTCCTTTGTGTTAAAGACACTCATCCCTGAGGAGTATGAGTCCTGGTCCTTATTTCCTTCTTAGTCCATAGCTAAAGGCTCACTCACCATCAAAACTGGGCAGTACAGTACAGCGAGATTTTCCCAGTGAATCACCACTCATTCTTTCCCGCTTCTTGTAAACCAGGCTTACCTCCTCCTGGTGATTATGGTCAACTTTTAACCTCTTCTATTTCTGACATAAATGCAAGATTTCTGAAAGCCAAAGTCACATATCACAGTTAAGGTTTTAGCAAACTGTACCCACATCCACTCCTTCTAGAGCAGATGAATTAGAGTCCTAAATTGCTGGTGTTCAAAAGGGCCCCATGGTGGCTCAAGCTAATTCCAAGTAAGACAGCTTGCTAACTCAGCAACAAAAACAAACAAAAAAATTAGCTTAAGGATGTCTGCAAAATTGGCCACTGGCCACAAGAAACAAATCTCATACATCAAGAATATAACCAAGACGGGCCAGAAACATCACAACAGAGCCCTAAATAGTCCAACAGAGTCATTATAAATAGGGGCTTGTCAGAAGGGACTGAGTACAGTATCAGTGAAAAGCTAAAGTCACTGATGAATATGAATGTGGACTGACTTGTCTAACTGGCTACAGAGAGAAAAACTGGAAATTTCCTTGGAACAAATTCAAATACAAAAATGAACACAGAGTTTCAATCTGTTGGACTGATTTCTGACTTGTCCTTCTTAACCACTAAGAACGTCAATCTCTTCATACTGCCAAGCGGCGATGCAAGTATTAGACTGTAGGAAGTAAACATGGATAGAAAGAAGAAACTTTACTTGACTTGCTTCTTTCTTCTTTCCTTTTCCACATATTAACTGATAGCAATCTTCCTTTTAACATTGCTATTTGACAGAAAAGTATTTTCTGATGGTTATAATTTCTAAAGCATATCCTCTGACGGCCTTTTACAGGTTATACTGAGTACATAGCTCAATGACATTTTAAATTTGCATACTCTTGTGCAGCTATCACCCAGATAAAAATATAGAGCATTAACATCATGCTAGAGAGTTGTCTCGTGCCTCTTTCCAATCAACAGCATAACACTCACATCTAATCCACTGAAGGTAAGAATTTTCTGACATCTAAAGTCTATGAATCCCACTTTTGAAAAGAAATCAAATCCAAAACCACTGTTGCTAAGATCTAGATTCTCCTTGCTGTGGTTTACAGAGACAGAAAAGGGGTAGATGGGACTGGAGAACAAAGCTTGGATATCCTTCTATGAAAGGAAAACTAGGAAAAACTCCCATTTCTTCTTCCTGAGTCGAGAGCAGCAAGAAAACCACCCAAGTTAATTCTTACAGAGTGATCCTATTTTATTAAATTTTCATCAAGACAGCAAAGTATCTTGCTGTATTGTATTTTGTTTCTGCATGAAATGAACAAAAAATATATCTACTAAGTTAAACAATTAATATGAAAAAGTTAGCAGGGCATGATGGCTCGCATCTGTAATCCCAGCACTTAGGGAGGTTGAGGCCAGTGAATCACTTGAGGCCAAGAGTTCAAGACTAGCCTGTCCTGGCCAACACAGTGAAACTGTGTCTCTAATAAAAATACAAAAATTAGCCAGGGTGGCGGTGGGCACCTGTAATCCTACCTACTCAGGAGGCTGAGGCAGGAGAATCACTGGAACCCAAGAGACGGAGGTTGCAATGAGCAGAGATCATGTCACTGCACTCCAGCCTGACTGGCAGAGCAAGACTGTGTCTCAAAAAAAAAGAAAAAAATTTCAAAAGAAAAACCTCAGTTTTGTAAAGGAAACAAATGTGTTAACAATAGTAAAACCTGTGGATTTGGTGAGGACTCAAACACCACCATATAAGCTAATAAGTTGCCCTCACTTTCAGCTTATTTTCTGGGTAGTTACCTAGAATTAGTTGTTATCACAGGACAAAAGAAAACTTGACCTTTAAAAGCACATGCTATAGATTATAAAAGGTAATGGATTAGAATGTGGACATATCACTTGAATCAGTTCCTGGTGTATTGGAAAAAGAGGGAGAGAAGGGAAAGGAAGTAGAGGTGAAGAAAAGTTGACATACTTCTAAGCAAGTCTGTACCAACTTCCTACCAAAAAAGTGTAATATATACATTTATATATTAACATAAAATATATATTGTATAGACAAAAATAAAGTATATATATGTGCGTGTGTATACACAAACAATACACAACATACTTCTCATTTTCTTCCTCAAAGCTATGAAACTTTCCATTTCATCTCCTAATGCAGATACATCCTGATGTCTCAGTTGGACAGTCCTTTACTTCTCTTTCTCATTCTGTGACTCTCTGTCCAAGCTATTCTCTTTCCCAAAACTTCAGAAGTAGCTAAGAACACTGTCTTCTACCCTAATGGAAATTATTAGCACCTTGATAATAAGTTCTCCAATGCTTTTTCTATTTCCAAACTAAAGAAGTTCTCTGGGGGAACTCCCATCAGAATCACCTTGATTTTCAGCCTAGATCTTGCCTTTTATATCCTTCTTCAAAAATTTGGAGTATTTATTTCCAGGAATAATAGGAAGGTCCTCATATTATATTTCCCTAATACAGTCTACTTTTCTTATATTGTAAGTTGTCTTCTCCAAGAAGCAGACTCTTCTTTGGAGTTTAGTATTCAGTATGTTTTTTTAGGGAGTGCCCATGGGATCAACACAGGTAGAAAAAAACGGGTAAGAAAGTTAGAGTGGACAAAGGAGGAAGCTGAACCCACCAGCAGCCTCAGCCAACCAGAGTTCCGGAGAGAGCTCAGGAGAGGGAAAGACCTAGCAGAGCTGTCCCATGTTAAGCCAAAATGGCTGCCTCTTCATACTCTCATCTAGATTCATCATTGAATGTAGGCCACCTGCATTAGTCAGGGTTCTCCAGAGAAACAGAACAGAATGCATACCTCCACGTATGCTATACATACAGAGAAAGACACAGAGATTTAAGGAATCGATTCACTTGATTGTGGGTGCTGGCAATATCCAAAATATCCCAGTTGGTCAGCAGACTGAAGACCCAAGAAAGGGTTATGGTTTGAGTTGAAAGACTGTTTGCCAAAAAAAAAAATCCCTCCTTCTTCGGGGGTGGTCAGTCTTTCTCTTACTGGTTTCAGTTGATTGGATAAGACTCATTTACATTATAATACATAATCTGCTTTACTCAAACTCTAGTTAATCTCATCTAAAAAAAAAAAAAATCTTCACAGAAAATAGAATGTTAGACCAAATATCTGGGAACCATGTGCTAGCCATGTCGACATATAAAAATTAACCATCACATCACCCTGGAAAGGCATGACATTGAGCAAGGTAGCTCTTTACAACTGAGGCAATCCATGAAGGGGCTGACAGCGACAACAGTCTGCTGACAGCACTGCCAGCAGCTGGGCAATGAGTCCTTCCTCCAGGTGAGACCTGGGCAGGACATTCCTTCCTTGATCTCCAATGAAGTTAACTAAATGTATTCAACAATTAAATTTACAATTTTAAGCCATTTTCAAAGTATGTTTCAAAGCAAAGCTTTTCTTTGTTTGCTTTGAGACAGTCTCACTGTGTCACACAGGCTGGAGTGTAATGGCATGATCTCAGCTCACTGCAACCTCCACCTGCCAGATTCAAGCGATTCTCCTGCCTCAGCCTCTCGAGTTAGCTGGGATTACAAGCACACACCACCATGCCCAATAATTTTTGTATTTTTAGTAGAGACAGGGTTTCTCCATGTAGCCCAGGCTGGTCTTGAACTCCCTGCATCAAGTGATCTGCCGCCTTGGCCTCCCAAAGTGCTGGGATTACAGGCATGAGCCACCATGCCCAGCCTTCAACGCAAAGTTTAATAAACATACATAAAGATGTAGAAATGAAGCATGAATATGCCTTTTTGTTCTAGAGAAGTGATTAGGTAGAAATGTTTTAAATATCTGAAATTATTATTTCTATCTGCAGTAAGCCACAGCGTAGTGCTTTGTATCTATGCTACGCAGCATAGTTACCAGCACTCATCCAGTGAGTCTCTCTTAGAGCTAGCTTACATCTTTTATCTCTTTCAGAGCCAGATATAGTAATTTTTTAAGGTGGCTTGGGTGAAAAGGCGGAAATAGACAATTTAGAGAAAATATCTTATTTGATAATAGTTTCTGAAAGTCAACTAGTAACTATTGTTCAAGAATAACTTGTCAGAGTTCAGAACAGAAGCACAAATCCATAGAGAGACTATTTTCTATCTCACTCATTTTCTGTTTTTCACCATATCCTAGTAGGCATTACACCAGACATGAAAGACCATCCGGAGTTGGCTGGGTAAGAACTGAATGATGTGGAAGAATAACCACTTGGAATGTGCCTCCCTTTTTTCCTCTTCTATTGTAACTAATTCCTTTGGAGGATTTACCCACCCTCCAAAGCCAGTTAAGGAATTTCACATGAAAATGATTCCTCTTTCCCCTTGGCCACATTCATTGGCCCAGGAATGAACATACTAGACAGAGAGAGCCGATTAAATATTTACTGAAGTTTCTGGAGGAAAAAACAATCAGTACAGGGAGAGGTGAGATTTCCACAGGCACCCTGAGGATAAAGTCATATGACAGAGATAAGCCTTGTGGGCAGCATTTGAACTTCTGAAAAAAAAACAAAGATAATCCTTAATTTTTCAGTTTTGTAAGACTGTCAATTTTCTCTCTTTTGTACTTTTTATGAGATGTATCATACAAAAGAGATGCTAAGATACATATGAGATTTAAACATAATTATTAAGCCAACACCAATGTAACCACAAATTAAGTCAAGAAGTAGAGTATTACCAGCATCTCAGAAGGCACCTAAGTGCTTCTCCCACTTGCCTATGGACAGTCACTTACTTGACTCTTAATTATTCCTCCTCTGTGTTGCACAGATTTTGTTTGCCTTCCAGATCTACTGGCCATCCTTTACCTTACTGTATACCCCAGTGAAACAAAATTTATGAATTATATTCACAGATTCTCTTATCTTCTGGTTTCCAGTTGCGTGTGCCCAAAAAGAGGTACTGGAGAAAGGTTAGATTGTAGAGGAGAGGAAAAACCAAGGGAATTTTTTGTCATCCCAGTTTAGGGCAATGTCTCACGACAGCTACAACTCTTTTTGGTTTGCCGCTCCTGCTAGGCCTGGTCCTTCCCTCTGTAATCTTGTGCTGTCATGATCTGAGCGCCTCAGCATCTGGTCTCTCATAGCATTACCCTGTTCCTACATTCCTCCAGCCCAAAAAGGTCCAGCTGTTGCTAATCTCTGGCAAAATCCACCATCCCCTCTTTGGCTTCTCAAGTATTTTGTCACCAGTGTAATCATTTCCCCTGCATTTGAGGTCCTCTATCAAAATACCTAGAATGGTTTCCTTTTTCCTGACTACGAAATTAAGAGAAAAATTAAAATATTGTCTACAGTATCAAAGCTTTCAACATCTGATCACCAAATACGTTAATGAGGATAAGTAAGTTTCTCCTATTCATATTTTTTTTCCAATTTTTTAATTGTGGTAAAATTCACATAACATAAAATTTGCCATTTTAATCATTTGTAAGTATACAGTTCAGTGGTGCTAAATACATTCATAATGTTGTGCAACCACCACTTCCACCCATCTCCAGAATTTCTTCGTCTTGTAAAACTGAAACTCTGTAACTCCATAATCATTAAAGAATAATGCCTGATTTCTTCCTCTCCCGGCAACTACTTTCTGTCTCTATGGTTTTGACTACTCTAAGTGCCTCATGTAAGTGGAATCACATAGTATTTGTATTTTCATGACTGCACTATTTATCTTAATATCCTAAAGGTTCATCTATGTTTTCACATGTCAGAATTTCTGAATAACATTCCTTTATATGTTTATACCACATTTTTGTCCATTCATCTGTTGAGGATCACTTATGTAGCTTCCACATTTTAGCTTGTGAATAAAGCTTCTGTGAACATGGATGTACAATTATCTCTGAGACTTTGCATTCAATTCTTTTAGGTATATATGGAGAAGTGGTAATTCTATTTTTAACTTTTTAGGAACTATCATGCTATTTTCCACAGTGGTTATATAATCTTACACTCCCACCAACAGTGTATACATGTTTCAATTTCTTCACATCTTTGCTGACATTTGTTTTCTGTTTGTCAGTTTGTGATAGTAGCCATCCTAATGGATATGAAGTAGTATCTCATTATAGGTTTAATTTGCATTCCTCTAATAAGTAGTGATACTGAGTACCTTTTCATATGCTTACTGGCCATTTGTATATTCTCTTTAGAGAAATGTCTATTAAGTCCTTTGCCCATTTTTTAATCAGGCTGCTTGTTTTGTTGTGGTTGAGTTTTAGAGGTTCTCTATACTGAATATTAATGCCTTCTCATACATGATTTGCAAATATTTTCTTCCATTCTCTGGGTTATCTTTTTACTCAGTTGCTATTATACATAAATTTTTTGAAGTTTTTATCATGAATAGATGCTTAATTCTATAAAGTATTTTACTATATCTATTGAGATTTTCATATGAATTTTTTCTCCTTTTATCTGTTAATACAGCAAATTACATTAGTATTCTGTTTTCCCCCAGAAAATACTAGGGGAATTGAAAGAGAAATGAATTGATAGGGAAATGAAACAGAGGAGAATAGCCTGTCCAAGGATGCCCTGGAGGCAATAAATACAAAATAGGCTATACAAGGATGCCCAATCAAGATGGCCACCTCTAAGGGTAACTGATTCTCAATCCCACTGGACATTCTGAGAAGCCTGATGAATTTGCACTCATAAATTTCCACTGAGGGGATGAAAGGAACAAGTATTTATCTATCCTCCAACGGGAACCTGTCTCTCATTGGGAAAAAATGGCATCAAAATTATCAACTCCTTCACACTCTCATGTTGTACAAGCATAAGTGCCAGTAGGTTCCTACAAGCACCTCACACTGAGGTGTCAGAAAAAAATCAGGAAGCAAGACAAAGTATCCAAGGCTGAGGTGAGGTGCTATTAGGTTGCAGCTATGCAAATATGATTAAAGCCTGAGTGGCACCCATCTCCCTAACAATAGTTGGAGTAAAATGTAGGGCCAGAGGATTTGAAATAGTGCACAAAAGATGTTTGGTAATGTTAAATCAACATTAAATGCTTTAAACTTACTTTCTCATTACATATTTATCTTTTCTATAAATTTGTTTATATTGTGTTCATAATATCCCATTTATCTTCATGAAATTTTTTCTCATCCTTAATAGGTGATATCAAGGTTATTCTGACAGTATAAAATAATTGGGGAAGTATCTTTTTTTATTTCCCAAAAGAGTTTTAGGTTGAAAGTATTTCTTCTGAAATGGTTGTCAGAACTCACTGATGAATATATATTTGGAATTTTCTTTGGTTTTAATTACAGCTTCAGTTCCTTTAATCATTAGATAATTATTCATGTTTTCTATTTTTTTGTTTGTTTGTTTTTTGGTAAGTTGCTTTAACAGAAACATTTTCATTCTTTTGAACTTTCAAAGTTATTGGCATAAACCTTTTAAGAACTAGAGGATCTGTACTGATGCTCCTTTAATCATTTCCAAGATCATTATTTGTGCTTTCTCCCTTTGGAAAATAATTCTATCAGTGTCAGTCATGAAACAAATTATGCAACTTTTTAAACCTATTATGTTCATCTTCTATTTCAGTAATATTTACTCTTAACCTTATGTTAACCTTCTCAATTTTTCAATTGGTTTTGGTATTTTAATTTTTTAACCTTTCTTGGACTTTGGGTAAACAAAATTATATTAATTATAAACCTTGCATCATGACACTATTTTATATATTTGTCCTGCTTTTCCTATATCTTTTTTCCTCTTTTCTTGTCTTTCTTTGAATTATTTTTTTTTCCATTTTTCTCTCAACTAGTTTGCATTTCTTTCCATTTCTGTTCTTTTTAGTGGTATCCTAAAAATTATATGTGTCTTCTCATAACATATTAATCTGTACCTTTTCCTTTTGTCTTTCTTTTTTGTGATGGAGTCTTGCTCTACAGCTCAGACTGGAGTGCAGTGGTGTAATCTTGGCACACTGCAACCTCTGCCTCCTGGGTCCAAGAGATTCACCTGCCTCAGCCTACCAAGCAGCTGGGATTACAAGCATGCACCACCACACCCAGCTAATTTTTGTAACTGTAGAGACAGCATTTCACCATGTTGGGCAGGCTGGTCTCCTGACCTCAAGTGATCCACTAGCCTTGGCCTCCCAAAGTGCTGGGATTACAGGCATGAGCTACTGTGCCCAGATTCCCTCGTCCTTTTGAAGACTTAGACTCCATTGAATACCCTTACTCAACTTTTATAGCATTGCCAACATGTGCTTTGATTCTATATTTTAACTCAATTAAATATGAGTTTCACACAATATTAAATTTACTAACATATTTATTACTTTTTTGTTCTTGTTTCTTTCAACATCAAATTATCAATATGGAATTATTTTTCTTCCACATGACTTTCAAAACTATCTTTCATCAGGGACTGATGATATAAACTGTCAGGATCTTTGCTTGTCTGAAAGCATCTTTATTTCACCTTAATTCTTTTCTATTTCACCTTTGTTCTTAAAATGTGTATTTTTAAGGTATAGAATTTTATTTTGGAAGATATATTTTTCAACTTATTAAGGATTACATTCCATTGAATGTGGTTTTCATGGTTATCATAATTAGCCTACTAACTGCAACTCATTGGAATTTATCTTTTTTTCTGACTGAAGATTTTCTGTTTGCCTCTAGTTCTCTGTGGGTTGACTGTGAGTCTAGATCTCAGTTTCTTTTTATTTATCATGCTTTGGGTTCTTTGGGCTATTTGTGCCTTTGGTTTGGAATCTTTCATCAGTTCCAGAAAACTATCAACTGGTATCTCTTTAAATATCAACTCTTCCTCATGCTGTCTCTCCTCTCCTTTTGGGACTTCAATTAGAAGTATGTTACATTTCTTAACTCTATGCCCTAAGCCTCTACTGCCCTCATGTGTGCCTTCCATCTTTTTGTCTCTGTGTGTTACACTTTGGAAAATTTCCTTTGACCTGTCCTCCAGTTCACTAATATTCTGTTTACCCAAGTCTCATCTGCTATTAGGCCTATCCATTGAAGTTTTTTCATCAGTTTTACTGTGATATAATTTATCAGTCATTGAGCTTTAAATTTAGCCTACAAATTTTTTATTTCCTAAAGTTCTATTTGGTTTACTCACAAACTTGTCACTTGTTATAGTTTCTTTATTCATCCTTAGATTTTCAAACTCGTCTTTTATTTTACTGCTTTATAATCAGTGTCTGGTATTTCTAATATGTTTAGTTTTTCTTTGTTTCTGCCATTGCTATGGTAGCAGATGCTGTCTGTGCCTCACACTTACCCCTCAAATCTTTCCATGTGTTCTGGCTGACTCTCAACTGCCAAAATCTGTACTCCATACCTAATGGCTCTTTTTGTCAGAACCATGGCAAACTATGTTACCCATGTGTGTGCCTAGAAGTGCCAGGGAATTCACAATATCAATTCCCACACTAGAGTAAACATCAACCAATAATCAAACTGGCATATAAAGGTGAACTGCCTCACCTTTCAGATTGGATTATTTGAGATGTAGGTGTTGTACTACTTCCTAGAGTTTACTCAGGTATCCATCAAGTTTTAACTACTCACTTTTAGTTTTATTAGCTGCACTCCCTGTATCACTTCTCCATTTCCTGGTTGGTGTCATCTGCATTTCCCATGTAAGACATGTTGTCATAACCTTCTCTTAAAGACTGCTACAGTGAGAACCAAAATTAAGATAAAGTTTCTTGTTTGCTTCTGTGCTTAGTTACCCAGAACTGTGAGCTTGTCATTTAACTTAGACATTTTCTGACGAACTTCTTTCAGGGCCTAGGAAAAAAGTACATTTATCCAAATATTTGAATTTGCTTCTACCAATCTTAAACTATTTTTTGGATCAAAGAAATGCAAATTTAAGCTAGCAATTCACTTAAGAGCCAGCCAATATATTGTTCAAACTTTTCACTGCCTTTTATATCCCTGCTCTGCTGAATACAAAGGTAAATTTCCCCTCAGCCCCCTGGGAGTAGAGAGCTACAGAAGATTTAATTCTTGAACTCCTTTACACTGAAGAGTGACGTTTTGAGTCTTAGCTTTAAAGGAGGGTCTCTCATTAGGTACCCCATCTTGGGGAAATGCCATCTTTTGTGATTTGATAAAAGTTATTTAGACAAAACAAGATTATTGTTTAATTTACCTCTCTGGGATCCCACCTTCTTTGATATGAGCAGTATAATTTCTCACTATCATGGCATCTCTAACATTTTTTAGAAAATGTAGTCAATCCAGCATTAAGTGGAAAGGTCAGTTTAAATAATTAACTATACATATTATCAGAAATTGAATTCTATTAACTTTTGTTGACAGCCAGCTTGATATAGGTTTCCCATCACCTGCACATAACAAAGTCCTAATACATTTAGATAAAGAAATGTGACTACTCTTGCATCAAAATGATGTACTAAAATGACTGGCTGAATGTAGAAGAGATGCTTCATTGTTCTTTGTCACTTGATCATTCCTTGAAGCAAAATGTCTCAGAACTTGAAGTACATTGTTTGAACTTGAAGTACATTGTTTCTCTAATATATTCTGTGCACATATTTCTGTCACCTTGTGGATATTACTGGGTTACATTAACATGTTGATTCTATCTAACTATATAAGCTATAAAGACCCTCAGGACTATGAACCAGACTCATTTATTCATTATTCAGTCAAAAAATACATGTTTTGTACAGTCACTAAAAAATACAATGACAAAAGTAGCCCTCATGTAGCTACTTACAAATGAGTAAGAAAGACATAATAATCACATAAGAAAGTGTACACACAGACATGCTGCTATGAGAATGTGTAATACGGAAAAGTGTCCTAGCAGGTAAGTCATGAAAGGCTTCTAAGGAAGCAGTAATTGAAATTGTTAGCTTCTGTGGAAAATATTTGACGTTTTTTAAAGGAAATATAATTTAACATTTTAATTCTGAATTGTTTATTTTAAAAAAACTATTTGTGAACATGAGAGTCTCTAGACTAAATTGGTAATCAAGGAAATTCTTTTAACTCCTGTTCATATCAATAAATTCCATATGGGATGCTTTCTAACCACAGGGTCACATCCTAAGTATAAGGGTTCATCTTATACAAAATATCCATATTATCCTAGTATTTTGTTATTTTAGGTGAAGTACAATTGGTCATAAGTTATGTACTAAACAAGCTTAAGAAACCGGCTCAGTTAGAGAACCAAGGAACCTCTTCTTGTAATTATACACGGAACACTAATATGTGGCAAGCATTATTATTTTGGACATGTTTTTCAGTGAAATGTTTAACATTTACGAGGTCATTTTTATGATTATTTCTGATGTTTTCAGACTACATTCACCATTTTCAGAACCCAAAACAGCAGCTCTAACTCACTAAATCACACCTGCACCTCTCAATTCACTATACAGGGCACTAACTGAACCAGAACCAACCTGTGTTTTCATCTGCAAAGCCAGGTCTAGGAAGTAGAAAACTTGCAGTATTTGAGTCAAAGTAGGGCAATTCGATTTTTTATAAAAGTCACCTTGAATTTTCCAAACTCCCAATATAGCTATTTCTCCTCACTTCACCCAACTCTAACTCTGTAGAAATTTATTTTAAGGGGTGCATTTTAAAATAAACATTTAAAATATTCCAACTTTGTATTTTCTTATTGATATTATAAGCTTAAAAATGTAATTTGCCTAAATCAAGACTTAATTCCAACTTTGACTATTCCACTGGTAAATGCTCATGTCAGACACATAGCATGCAGTACCATTCCAAAATAAACTATGCAATATTGTCAGCTGCCTAAAATTGAAGACAGTGAGACAAAGAATCAGTCTGTGTTCACATAACATATTGCGTTTGATAACACTAATTTCAAATGAAGATTGATGATTTTGATACTTAAGCTGATATTTCTTTTAATTTCATTAATGCAGTATTTTTATAGTATTAAACAATAATTTGCCAAGGTGCTGGAACACATTTTATTGAAAATTATGTAAATATGTCTGTCAATTATAAAAACCATTTGCATTATAAAACTGTTCTTCATATAATTCTGAGAAACTTTCCAAAGCCATTGTTCAGTAAGTTCTCAAGGATACATCTCATAGAAGTTTTAGTTAAAGGTGGATGTGTGTGTGTTGATATAGTTTGTATTAGTTCTATTTCACATAACTTGAGAGAAAAGTCTATAAATCAAGGGAAAACAAAGAGATTTTACAAAGAGAAACGTAATGAGCAGCTGTTCATTTCTGGTTTGTCTTTACCTTAGAAGAACAGAATGAGTGACCAAAATAAACCTCCAATAATCACACAGAATTGCTAACGTTAACCCAGAATGACATTTTTATGTGACAAAATAATACTGTATGATGTTCTATGTGTTCTTTCATGTCTCCAGCATAGAGATCAATAAATCAGACTTGAAAGGAAAAATATTAAGTCATCTCCCTGCTCCACACCTGAGGTCTCATTTCTCTCTACTTCTCCTCCAGGTTTTCTCAAAATGATTGGAAAGATGTAGAAGGTGACTAGAGGGCTTGGCTGAGTTCCAAGTGAAGCTAGAGTAGTGGCTAAAACTCAAATTTATTAGAAAGGAAATTAAATTCACTAATAAAGGTGTCTAACTATTTTAAACCTTTCTATTACCGCGTTCAACTGTCTCTATTTCCACAGTCATGTGTGTTACACCTACATCTTTCACCTGACTGATATGTAGGGCAAACTTGTTATGTATAACATCATTTAGACCAGGGGTCAGCAAACTTTCAGAGGCATTAATCTGAGCGCTCATTATCCCATCCCTTCTGCAGAACTAGAAATGAGGTCAGAAACACCTACAAGCATTCTTGGCTTCAACTTTTAATTTTTTTTTTTAATTAAAGTTCCAGGATACACGTGCAGGATGTGCAGGTTAGTTACATAGGTAATCGTGTGCCATAGTGGTGTGTTGCACCTGTCAACCCATCACCTAGATACTAAGCCCAGCATGCATTAGCTATTCTTCCTGATGCTCCTCCATCCCCAATAGGCCTCAGTGTCTGTTGTTCCCCTCTTAGTGTCCATATCTTTGTTCAGTACTCACTTATAAGTGAGAACTTGAAGTGTTTGGTTTACTGTTCCAGTGTTAGTTTGCTGAAAATAATGGCTTCCAGCTCCCTCTGTGTCCCTGCTAAGGACATGATCTCATTCCTTATTATGGCTGCATAGTACTCCATGGTGTATATGTACCACATTTTCTTTATCCAGTCTATCATTGATGGACATTTGGGTTGCTTCCATGTCTTTGCTAATGTGAATAGTGCTGCAATGAACATATACTTGCATGTGTCTGTATAACAGAATGATTTATATTCCTCTGAGTACATACCCAGTAATGGGATTTCTGGGTCAGATGGTGTTTCTGCCTCTAGGTCTTTGAGGAATTGCCTCACTGTCTTCCACAATGGTCAATCTAATTTATACTCCCACCAACAGTGTAAAAGTGTTACTATTTCTTTGCAGCTTTGCATCTGTTGTTTTCTGACTTATTAATAATCAGCATTCTGAATGGTACAAGATGGTATCTCATTGCGGTTTTGATTGGCATTTCTCGAATCATCAGTGATGCTGATCTTTTTCGTATGTTTATTGGCCACATAAATGTCTCCTTTTGAGAAGTTTCTGCTCATGTCCTTTGCCCACAGCCTTAAAATTAATTCTTCCTATCTTTTCTACACCTGGGCAACCAGGCAGTTATCATAATTTCCACTTAAAAATACATTAACTCCACCTGAGGTTGTTCTTTGTCTTTACCAAATAGATTTTAAGTTTTACGTTTTTTAATTTGTAATATAATTAAAATATAGGGCTCCAGAGGGCCTGTGGGAAAAGTACCTGAAGACTAGGACCCTGAGACAGGGACTAGGACCCTGAGACAGGAACAAGGGGACTCAATGAGGAAATCTCACAGGACCCAAACCAGGATTCTCCCACTTGACAATTATGTATGGACTATGGCACTTAATCATCTCTTTGTGCCAAAATATGCCAGTGTGGACCAGCATTTTTTTTAACAGTATAGTAAAACTGGATTTGAAAATGCATCTAGCGTATTACTGCTTTAGAGAAAGCTATGAGATGGTCATCAGCTTGGTTCCTTTTTGGGAATAAATAGGGAAAAGGTGGGGATGTGTGACTGTCCCATCAAAGACGGACTATTCCATTTCATTTGGTGGGTTTTTATTTTCAAAATAAACTGGCTATTAAATGAATGAATGGTGAACGTAACAGACAAGAACTTTACCAATGACAGTATGTTAATAGTACTTCAATAAGCAAACATTAAGTATCAAGTATCAGGCACTTCCCTAGGCACTGGAGGTACAAAATAGACAAAAATGCCTTCACTCATCTAGTGGGGAATATAAATAATAAACAAAATACCGTATTACAGAGTGATAAATGCTAATGAGAAAACATAAGGAAGAACTCAGATATGAAATCTCAGCAGGAGTGTTGGCATTTTAGATAAGCTGTTCATGGAAAACCTCAGTAACAAGGAGTTTTTTGATTCAAGATCTGCGTAAACTGGGAGACCAAACTGTATTTCTTGGAGAAGAGAATTCCAGGCAGAGAGAACATCAAGTGTGAAATCCCCAAGGCAGGAGTGCCTGTGTAGTGCCCATGAAGTACCAAGGTCTGTGCAGCTGATTGGAATGAACAGTAACAGTAAAACTCAGAGCCTGTGTTATGATTTGTAAAGGCTTGTGTGATCAGGCTCCTTACATAAAGTAGAAAGTCCCTGGAGAATTTTCAATAAGGTGTGACATGATGATATATTTTAATAGCATCAGTCTAGGAAGCCAGTGTATTGGAAAGAGTATCAATATGGATATTAAATCACTAAGAACTGTAACAGGAGTAGCATTAAAGAGTTGACTGAAAGCTAAAATAATTGAAAAAAAATAAGGAGTGGGCTGAGATAAAAGGCAGTACACAACTGCAATAAACAGGGGTAAAGGGAAATAGAGTCCAATCATATGAGGTTCAAAGCTGAAAGTTTTAAAAGGGAAAAAGAGAATATGGAAGGGGATATGAATAAGAAGTATCGCACCTTCCTTAACTCCAGAGTCCTTGGTAGGATGGATGTAAAAGACTACAGAGGAGTTGGCAAGAGAAGAGCAGTTTTCAGTTACAGCAAGAAAGTGAAGAGAACTTTCTCAGAAGAGGCTCCACATAAAGGTTATTTTGATCAGGATTGACCTTTTGTTCCTAGGAAAAAAGTGAAAGACTTTCAAGAGATGATTAGGTGAGGGAGACAGGTCAGAGTAGGTCATGGAATCATATGAGGAGTGGCCTGAGAGTCCAAAACATCTCCTGATGCACAGGGGTAAGGAATGTGTTGGAGTTTTTGCTGCTGGTCCCCAGACAGATAGCAATGGAGAAGCTTTCAGTGTTGACAGCAAAGAGGGTTGGGGAGGGAGTCTTTCCAGAACAAAACTAGTCCTGGACTTCTAATTCCCTCCACTGAAAGGAGTACACCTTAAAGAATGGTGATCTTTTTTAATTTAGGCTTACTCTGGATACCCACTGTCTTAGTCCCTTTGTGCTACTGTAACAGAATACCTAAGACCAGGTAAGTTTAAAAGAACAAAAATGTATTTCCCCACAGTCCTGGAGGCCAGGAAGTCCAAAAGCCCAGTGAGGGCCTTCCTACTGTATCCTCAATTAGCAGAAAGTACAAGAGAAAGCTAGCCAAATGCTTCTGCAGACTTTTTTAAGGGCTTTAATCCCATTCACAAGGGAGGAGCCTGCATAGCCTAATCATCCCTTAAAGGCCACACCTCTTAATATTATCACATGGGCAGTATCTGAATTTTAGAGGGAATGCATTCAAACCATGGCAACCGCCAATGGTGGTCTGTAGGGTTCTGACCCCCTTCTGATTCTGCTGGTGGTGGACTGCTCAGAGTCTGGCTCAAACAGCCCCTGATAAAATGCAGGATGCTGAGCCTGCAGCCAGAGTAGACAGTGCTTTGACTCCTGCTTCTGGAGATCTGTGGAAGCATTCTTATTCTGAAAGTTTGGAGACCTTTGGATACCTGATGAATGAGAGGTTGAGGATAACTTTAGATATATGTCCTCATTAAAGATAAATCCTATCCACTGAGCACTGTGTGCTAGGCTCTGTGACAGCACTTCATATACATTCTAATTTAAACCTCTAATACTCCCCTCCTCAGGTTGATATTGTCCCTTTTTACAAATGAGGGCATTGAGGCTCAGAGCTTTGTGTTCCAGTAACCCATAAGTAGGGATTTGAATGCTGGTCTGAATATTTCCAGTTCTTGACCTCATTATCTCTATTCTCTACCACCTCCTGGCTGAGAGACCACAAAACTGTTGCTTAACTGAGAGCTGTCAGTTACTGAAACCAACCGTAACCAAAAGTAAACCACAAATAATAATTATAATTAGCTCTGATGGAAGCCTGTTGCCAAGGTGGTTATTTGGGCACCTCGGTGGATAAATACCAGGAAGCATTATTTCAAGTCCAGTGTCTTAACTTTCAAGAAACCGCAATAATCAAAGTCCTTCATTTGAGGGCCTGAGGATGCCAGCCAGTCTCTCCGACCCTTTATACACCAAGATCTGAGACAGAATCTACAGCCTCTTAGACAGAGGTGGCTCCTATCATTAGAGCATCTACCTATACCAGCAGGAAAATAGGGGAGACTGACACAAAAAATCTAGGTCCAGATCAGCTGAGAAAAATGAGCCCCCAATAGTAGCACAATCTTCCTAGCTGCTCTCCCTCTCAGTGGTCTAGGGTGCCAGCCTGGGAATTAGAATTAATTAGAAAATTAGTCAATTTTCCACAAATCAAAACTACAATGAGATACCATCTCACGCCAGTTAGAATGGCAATCATTAAAAAGTTAGGAAACAACAGATGGTGGAGAGGATGTGGAGAAATAGAGATGCTTTTACACTGTTGGTGGGAGTGTCAATTAGCTCGACCATTGTGGAAGACAGTGTGGCAATTCCTCAAGGATCTAGAAGCAGAAATACCATTTGGCCCAGCAATCCCATTACTGGGTATATACCCAAATGACTATAAATCATACTACTATAAAGCAGCATGCACAGGTATGTTTATTGCAGCACTGTTCACAATAGCAAAGTCTTGGAACCAACCCAAATGCCCATCAATAATAGACTGAAGAAAATGTGGCACATAGGCACCATGGAATACTATGCAGCCATAAAAAAGGACGGGTTCATGTCCTTTGCAGGGACATAGATGAGGCTGAAAACCATCATTCTCAGCAAACACAGAAACAAAAAACTAAACACCACATGTTCTCACTCACAGGTGGAAATTGAACAATGAGAACACATGCACACAGGGAGGGGAACATCACACACTAGGGCCTATTGGGATGTGGGGGTGCTACAGGAGGGATAGCACTAAGAGAAATACCAAATGTAGATGACAGGTTGATGGGTGCAGCAAACCACCATGGCACCTGTATACCTATGTAACAAACCTGCACGTTCTGCACATGTATCCCAGAACTTAAAGTATAATTTTTTAAAAAAGAAAATTAATCAATGTTCCCTTCATCTTAGAACTAACTATGGTACCCTTGCAAGGTGCTGATCTGAAGGGAGTGTGGGACTAAGCTCTCACCAAAAAAGCACAAGAAGTTACTCAGTTCTGGTCTCCCAGTACCTCTCCTGGTAGTAAGGGAAAGATAGTATCTATCCAGTCTCAGCTTGGTCAGTTGTAGATGAAGATGTACTAACCTCAGGGTTAGGTTCATCAGAACCCTGAGCCAAAGATGACTGAGGTTGACAATATACTAACAGACACAGCCAACTAACCCACAGTAGATAATGCAGGAATACAAAGGCAAAAACTGATTGAACATGATCTCATTAAAAGGTATAAATGTTATCCTGCCCTAATAACTACTACCTTTTTAAAAATGTGTTTCAGTACCTTTTTACCACTTCTACCTTTTATTAACTTGCCAGTCCACACAACCTACTTGAGAAATGGAAACTTTCTAGACACGGAACAGCTCACCAGTTGCCTTCTCTTCAACCTAGTTTTAGGACCCTGAAAACACCGTAGATAAGAAAACAGTTGCATACTTTAGTTAAGCAGATGTTTTCTAGAAACGTGTCTAGGAGCAGAATTTTTCTACTAATACACCATACATTGAGATCCATTTCTAAGGGAATGATTCTGACCCCAAGATTTCATTGAAAATCACACACAAGAATATAAAATGCTATTTAACAAAGTAACTCTGGTAAAATATTTATGTAAATTGAAAACTATACTGAAAAGATGGTACTTTAGACTACCAGAAGCCAAAGTGACTGCTATTGAGATGTGGGCATGAGGCCTTATTTCACCAGTGGTACACTCAAGAATTTGTTTTAGAAAAAAATTGCTCAGATAACTAACAGCATTGAACCAATGTTCTTCCTGTTGAGTTCCCCAAAGTGCCTGAGAAGTCATTATTAACTCTCCTTGAAATGTTCAGGTTACATACACAATTGCGTTCACTTAATGGGATTGCAAATCTGTCTTAAATGGCCCAAAAGCTTTTTCCTTTACTTTTTTTTTTTTTTTTTGACTCTTCAAGATAATTAGACTAAAGCCCTCCCCAAATTTACTGATTTCTGAATTCCCCTAACCCAGGTGTTAGAGCCTTAATGGTATGCAAAATACTTCCCAGGTGCCCCAAAATGTTCCTTCTCTTTTTCATCTCAGAGTTGTGGAACCAAGCCAAATCTCTGGCAGTTTTTACAAGCACGAGGATCTGGAGGTGCTCTGGCAGCATACAGATCAAGATTGGAATTCTGATCTAGTCCCTGGTCAGCCTTGCTCAGCCATGCCCCACCTTATATTTCCTACAAAGAAGATAATACATTTTTCATAGGTCTGTTTAAGAAAAAGAAAAACATGTACCATAGAATGCCTGACACTTAGTAGGTGCCCAAATGTTAATTGATTAAATTCATTTATTTATCCTGAAGTTAGGACCACAGGTGTCAGAGGGCAGGGCATAAATGGGTCAAGGAGGGCTGACGGGCAGGCAGCACTCGGCCCCCTAAGGGGGCAGCTGGGTCTCAGTGTTACCCAACTGCTCTCCTGGGAAGGTGGCGCCCACATTGAGGAGACATCTGCTTTTTCCTTCACTTTGTAAAGTCTGAATTTTTATTTAAAAAATTGCAATTTTTTAAACTATTAGCTTAAATCTTTAAAGCACTTTGTAAACACAACAAAACACACCTGCTAGATCAATTTTAGCTGTGGACCATCAGCTTGCAAAGCCAGTTTTTTATGTTTGCCTCTTTTTTAAACTTAATCTTAAAAAAAAAACAGAAAATAAAGAAAAGAGGATAGATGATTCCGTAACAAAACACAAAAGGGAGTACATTTTATTAACATGACCTACAGAAAGGAAGATTGTAAACAACGTGGTTAAAGAGAAATAACTTTATTAAGGCAGGTTGTGCATAATAAACTTCTGAAACCGCATAAACTGAATCATCAAAACTAAAGAAGTTGTTTTTAACCTGGCTGCACTCTACTCTGGAAGCTTTTTTTAAATGCCAGTACCTAGTCTCTACATTCATAGCTTCTCATTTAATTGATGTGTTGAGACCCATGCAGAGTATTTTTTTAAAGCACCTCTTCACCTCTCTACCCCTCACCTCTACCGTGGGATTTTCAGCCAAGATTAAGAAGCAAATATAAAGCAGTGGCTCTCAAACTGGCTAGATTTAAAGCAAAACAAACAAACAAAACCCTTGTATCTTAAACTTACAGAATCAAAAAACTAGTTACTGGAGGAAGGGTCCAGAAATTTGCTTTGCTAATTTGTTGCCCAAATGATTCTGATGCAGATACCTCATAGACCACACTCTTAGAAACACTTGCTAATGTTTGGGTTAAGAAACAATGCCTTCATCCTATTTAGCACATTCAATCTGTGCCCACTTTTTGACCCGAGTATCACTTCATAAAATTAGAAATGCACATCAAAACCACAATGAGATACTATCTCATGCCAGTCAGAATGGTTATTATTAAAATGTCAAGAAACGACAAACAGGAACGCTTTTACACTATTGGAGTGAATATAAATTAATACAACCCTTGTGGAAGACAGTGCAACAATTCTTCAAAGACCTAGAGGCAGAAATACCGTTTGACCCAGCAATCTCATTACTGGGTATATACTCAAAGGAATATAAATTATTCTATTATAAAGATGCATGTAAGTTCATGTTCACTGCAGCACTATTCCCAATAGCAAAGACACAGAATCAACCCAAATGCCCATTAATGATAGCCTGGATAAAGTAATGTGATACATATACACCATGGAATACTATATAGTCATAAAGAGGAATGAGATTATGTTCTTTGCAGGGGCACAAATGATGCTGGAAGCCATTATCCTCTGCAAACTAACACAGGAACAGAAAACCAGACACTGCATGTTCTCACTTGTAAGTGGGAGCTGAACAATGGATACAGGGAAGGGAACAACGCTCACTGGAGCCTGACAGGGGAAGGCAGGGGGTGAGGTGGAGGAGACAGAGCATTAGGGAAAATAACCGATGTAAGCTGAGCTTAATACCTAGGTGACGGGTTGATAGGTGCAGCAAACCACCATGGCACATGTTTACCTATGTAACAAACCTGCACATCCTGCACATGTACCCCAGAACTTAAAAAAATAATTTTTAAAAAAATAGAGGTATTAGGAAAAGGCCAGAAATTTTCTCACCACAACATTGTGGATTGACATTGAAACTAACTCTGATTTCAGTGAACTTGAACAAGGGCAGCAGAGTAGTACCAAGGACAATACAAGTGAAGTGTAATGGAGAATTGGGCAATTGGTTGGTAGCCAGAGGTCCTTGCCAATACAGGGAATACCAGGAAACACAAGCATCAGACCATACTTGCCATCAGGCAGGAAGGCAGTGGCTTTTTCTAAGAAAGCCACCCAAATGCAGGACCCGCACAAGTGGGGGGTATGAAGGATGAAAGTGCTTCCAGGGATCTGCAGGAAGCAGGTAACAGGCCAAGGCAGGAGGACAGTAAAAGGTAGGTTAAAGGAGCACAGCCACCCATTGGCATTCATGACAAGTCCTGGGTCTTGGTGGGCTTTCAAGCAGAAACCTTAAGTGGGAAACTGAGGCAGAACTTGGTAAAACAAATACCTAGTTGCTCCCCTAACTAAAGTTTCTGAAGTCTTTTTCTCCTAGTTTCCCACCACTGTTAGTTGATTATGAGGTTTCTGGTCAGTTAGGTATATTTTGCAACGTAAATAGACTCTATTTGTTTATAATTCACAGGTATGCCACATTTTTATTAAGCATCAACTAATTCTTAAAAGGTTTGCTTTCAGCAGGTGTCTCAATCAGCATAATTAGCTGAACACTAGTTGTGTAAACTAAGCTACGATCTAGCTTTATTTCCTCTTTAGGAAATAAACATACAACAAATTTGCCCTGTACCCCACCCAGCCTCGCCAATCATAAATGCAACTGAAAATAAACAAGAGGAAAACGCAAACTCCCCACTGTATTATGTTCTTTATAATACTAATGTTCCTGGGTCGCTGCCAATGTCGTTCAGGCAGCACCTGATTCTTGGCAACTGATTCCCAGTAGCCAAAAATCAGCAAATACTTGACTGTTTTCTGGAGTTCTGAATGTCTTAAAACAGAAGCCATTTTCCTTACAGAAGAGAGAGGATGCCTTCTCTTTCCCAATTGAGTTAGACTTTTCCTTGCAGACACCAAAGCAGTGCTGCTTATGTCAAACTACCATGTTTACCTACAGTTCACCTATCTTCTACAGAACTAGGAGTCAAGAGGCAAATCCGGGTGGTTGCCAGGATAGAATGCCCAGGGAGAATTACTCCTTCCCTCCGGTGACTCCAGATTAGTTACTGGTCAAACATCGTTCCCGGGAGGCTCCCACGACGTCCGTGTAATAAATTCAGGTAAGTGTGACTATTGGTCCATTCTCACACTGCTATAAAGAACTACCTGAGAATGGGTAATTTATGAAGAGAAGACGCTTAATTGACTCACAGTTCCACAGGGCGTTCAGGAAGCTGGCTGTGAGGCCTCAGGAAACTTACAATCATGGCAGAAGCTGAAGGGGAAGCAAGCACAGCTCCCCAAGGCAGAGCCGGAGAGAGAAAGAAAGAAGGAGGAAGTGACGTACACTTTTAAACCATCAGGTCTCGTGAGAACTCACTCTCTATTATGAGAACAGCAAGTGGGAAATCTGCCCCAGTGATCCAATCACCTCCACCCAGGTCCCTCCCCCAACATTGGGAATTACAGTTCAGCATAAGATTTGGATGGGGACACACAGCCAAGCTATATAAGTGTGCTTCCTCAGTTACGGTCACACAAATTATGCCTCAACTGTACTCACTATCCCCCACTCACACCACCACAAAGAAAAGGGTTATCACCTAGTTTTGCTGTCAAGTTCACAAACAAGATAAACAAACTTTGCTAACTGCAAATACTCTGCAAAAAGTTTGAGGCAGAGAGTATATGAGAATTGAATTGAGTTATTCAAATATGTTTCGTATGTATGTGGGAGCCTAGTGGCTATCTGCTTTCTGGTTGTTTCAGATGTATGCTTCCTCCATTTCCTTGAATTTTCTCATTTCTCTCAAAACCAGCAGGAGAGCCATTGCTTTGTGTATCTGGTTTTCAAAAGACTCCTTTCTTGCCTTTGACATGGTTACTCTGGTTTCCCAGTCAGGCTTTGAACTAATTTTTCACATGAGCAATGAGATACTGTGTCTCGTTGAAGATATGCTCTCTTTCAAATCACTGCGGTAGTTCTGAAACTCGAGTGTACACTACAATCACCTGAGGGTGCTCGTTAAAACAGACTGCTGGGCTCCATCCCACAGTTTCTCATTGAGTAGGGCTGGGGTGGGGCCAGGCAATTTGCATTTCTAACACATTCCCAAGTGACACTGAGGCTGCTGGTCTAGGTGCCACACTTTCAGAACTACTACTATAAACCAGCATCTAGTTCCTATGGCTTTCTGAGCTGAGTAGTATATCATGATGAATGTGCAAATGGCATCAGAAAGCTACCATAAGGCAGATGCTTTGCTTGTGCATATCTGGTCCCCTCAGAAAGTGTCTCACCTTGAGCTTTCACTTCCTAAGTCACCATTTCCATGTCTCCTACCAGATTTTGTATATACTGGCTTTGGTGATGAGAATTAGAAAAGGATGCTTCAGTAGACTTTTCAACCTACCCAATTATCATGCTGCTTCATCTGTTGAACACAGTGGCTTGAAAAATCTTTAAAACGAAGCTTTAGTGCTGTTTTCAATGAGTGCCAGATTACTCACAAACTATCACCTGAGGGAAATCAATCAGCGCTTCTGCTTCCAAAAACACACCAGGTGTACCCTATCAGCAGTTCTCAAATTTGAGTATGCATCAGACTCTCCCATGGGACTCATTAAATATAGGCTACTGGGCTCCAGACCCAAGTTTCTGATTGGGTAAGTCTCGGGTGGGGCCTGTTAAGTTGCATTTCTAATAAGTTCCCAGGTGATGCTGATACTGTTTGGTCCAGGTACCATACTTTGCCTAGAATATAATGATTATTGTCTAAAAGTTCTCAGTCTTGCTGGGCTGCCCCTTTCCAGGCCCAAGAGCAGAACTTTTTTAGGCTTGGGTTTGTTTTTTGTTTTGTGTGTGGCTGTTGTTTTCAGGTTGCAAGTGTCTTCAGCTATCAGTCTGTATATGAGTTAAAAAGAAAACTAGGGTACTCATTATTCCTAAAGAGTCATGCCTGAGCCCCCTAGTCAGCCTGCCTTCTTTTTCTACTCTTCAGAGTTTCATGTTTGCTTTCTGTAAAAATGTGCAGGCTTAATGCTAAGTGAAGTAAGCTAGACACAGAAATACAAATTCTGCATTATCTCACTAATTTGCAGAATCTTAAAAAGTCAAGCTTATACAAATAGAGACTAGATGGTGGTTGTCAGGGCTTGGGGATGGGTAGTGGAGAATGGGGAGATTTTGACCAGAGGGTGTTAAGATTCAGTTAGACAGGAAAAATAAGTTTTCAAGATCTATTGCACAGCATGGTGACCATAGTTAATAATCATGTATTGTATATTTCAGATTTCTAAACGAATACATTTTAAATGTTCTCACCACAAAGAAATACACCTTTAAAGTGATAAATACCTTAATCAGCTAGATATACTTATTCCAAAATGTATATCAAAACATCACATTGGACCCCATAAATATGTACAATTTTTCATTGGTTTAAAATAAAAATTAAATTAAAAAACTTGAAAATGAAAAACATCCAGGGTATTTAGTTGTACTTACCAGGAGAATAGGAAAAAGGACATCTCCATCTTTCTGGAATCAGAAGATTCTGGACTACACTTGAAAACCATTACATTAGATGATCTCCTGTATCCCTTCCAGTTCTATGCTTTATAATTATACTTCTTTATTTTCTCATTTCCAGTTGACACATAATAATCATATATATTTATGGGATACAGAGTGATATTCTGATATATGTATACAATATTTAATGTTGAAATCAGGGTAATTAGCATAACCATCACTTGAAACATTTATCATTTCTTTGTGCTGTGAACATTCAAAATTCTCTTCTAGCTTTTTGAAAACATTTATCATAGTTAGCCATATTCACCCTACAGTGGTGCATAATGCCAGAACTTATTCCTCCTATCTAGCTGTAATTTTTTTAACCATTAATCAATCTCTCCCTATCCTATCCTCCCAAACCTCTTGCCAGACTCACAGTTCTACTCTCTGCTTCTATAAGCTCAACTTCTTCAGCTTCCACATATGAGTGAGAAGATGTGATATTTATCTTTTGCTTAACATAATGTGTTGCAGGCTCATTCACGTTGCCAAAATTCACAAGCTTTGATTTGTTTTATGGCTAAATGGTAGTCCATTGTGTATACATACCACATTTTCTTATTATTATACTTTTTAAAGTATCTCTGTGAATTCATGAAACACACAGTAGAGCGAACACTGAGCAACACAGAGAAGAGATAGGGCTGGCTCTCTGGGCCTCTCTGTATCCCTTCTTTTGTTCTGATTGCACCTGATTGATTGGCACTACCAGGTGTGAGGTCTGAGGAGCCTCTGCTAACTCCCAGCTGCCAAACTTCACCTACCACACCTGTGCAGACCATGCCTCCACAAAGATTCTGGTTTCCACTATTTGCTAACCTGAGGCCCATTCTCTGGGGCTTCTTTCTTGTCAGAACTGATCTGCCAAACCTTTCTATGAATGCTAAAGGTGAGTGCAAAATGACCATCTACCTCCCAGAAAACAGTTTTATAGAACCTTTATTCCTCCTTAACTCAGAGGAGAGATTAGCAGTGGTTTTGGATACTTTGAATCATCCTAGTCAAAACTGGCATCACTTCTTGCCTGGTTTTCACAATGGCTTCCCAGCTGCTCTCCCCGATGAACTGACGACACTTCTAATGACCTTTCAGCCCCCCAAAATCTTGGTGATCTTGTCAAAATGAGATTCTCATGGCTGGCTTGGAACACATTCATGATGCAGCTGTTGAAACAAATGGTAAAATACACGGTACATCTAACATGGCCCTGTAAGGCCCAGGCCCTGCCCACTGGTCAGTCTCTTCTCACGCCACTCTATGTTCCCTGTGCTCAGACACAAAGACCCAGATTGGCTTCTTCAACAGCTTCTTTGGCTCTTTACTCCTTTCCACTACTGAGCTTTAGCTCTTGGTGCTCATTTTCTCTGAAAAGCATCCCATACACAGTCAGTTAACTTCTACTCATTCCCCATTAGATATCAAATCAAGGCTTTCCCTGGTCATGTCAGCCTGGCCTTGCGCTAGTGTTACTCATTTATAGCACTGACCCTTTTCTTTATAGCATCTATGATCAAATCATCACAAAATTATTTTTTCTCTTTATTGTACACATTATATCACCAGCACCTAGCACAATAGCTGGTACATATGGCCTGTACAATAAAGCTCTTGAATGAAGTATATTTAAGCAGGAGAAACTTCCTCAGAAATATCATATCTTAATCACATGTGCTACAAAAAAAAAAATTTTTAATTTTTTCACTTCAATTAATAATACACAGCACAAAGCAGTTGTTCAAACACATTGAAAGAGATCAGCGATTTCCACATTTCGTTTCATTTGCTAAAGAACTAGCAGAGTACTCAATACTTAACATAGTAGATTTTTGCCATTTACAAGAGCTCTGTCTAGAGACCTTGGCTAATCCCTCAACACATGAACAAACCCGTAGCATGTTATTTACTCCACAAAAGTGTGGTTCAGTGATGACAGATAAGCCTTTAACTCCTCATGCTTCAATGAAATGACTGTTCCGCCACCTGACTTTAAGTTGTATTTGCATAGAGACTCAGTCATGAGTTTCCTAGGTATATCCTCAAACACTGAGATAACTGCTGGTTCAGCATTCACTAAAGTTTAATCTCTTATTTGATGAGTTGTTGTGGAGTAAATCAAAGCATTCATTGAAAATTTATGAATCACCTTTTTTGGTTCATCAAGAATCACTTCTTTTGTTCCATCAAGCACATATGGTAAAGCTAGCTCCGGTCAAGGACAGCATACTGGCTAGAAATAATTTGGAATAAATTAGACTGTTAAATTCAACCAAGAACTGACATGTTTTTACTTTGTCCAGAATCACAGACACCATAATGTGAATAGGTATCTACCTAGGGCCTCACAGGTGTAAAACTCTTAATAAACTGCAAGCCTTGGGCTAAATCATAATAATTATATGTGCACAAAATCCCAGTTCATTTAAGTGAATTTGCACAAACTATACAACATCCATTAGCATATATTTGCAGCCACTTTTTAAAGAAAACCTGTTTTGAGACATTGCATTTATAGAATTGAGCTAAAGATTGTTAGATAGTCATAGAACAAAAAAACTTCTATGTAATATAAAACACATGCAATGTGA
>PVKP010030657.1:0-27703 GCA_004027715.1 Plecturocebus donacophilus
ATTGCTATTGAGGGCCATTTGACAAAAGACAAGTACACTTTGTGTTGTCTTTAACAGAAGGTAGAGATAAAAATAAACCTGCTCCAACATGCTTCACAAGACTGAGCACACTAAGCCCAGTTAAAATTCTGGTCATAAAGAGCAGTAATTTGGCAGGCCATGGTGAAGTATAAAGCAGTGGTTACGGAAATCGTATGTCCTACAAATTTTGCATACTTATGACCTTAAGCCAATTGCCTTTAGGGATGAAATTTTAGATCTTATAGCTCCAAATTACAGATAATTCAATAAAACATTGTACTCTAATTCCCTTTCTTCCAATTATGAATATAACTAGCATTTGTTTCAGAAACAAATGATTTTAAATATTTTTATGAATCCTACTCATATTTCACATTTCATGTATTTTATTTTGCATTTTCCTCTATTAACTTCAAGGTTGTAGGTATTTTCCCAACTGTAGCAGCTCTAGAACTGAAATGCAATACTATGTTTCTTTCACAGTGCATAAACATCCAATAATTTGGTGGATTTTAATGATTTTTGTTATAAGTTATTCACATCTATTTGTAAAGAAGTCTCCTTAGGCCTTCTTTGCAAAAAGCATGTTTGATCTAACGGCATCCTCATATCAATGAAGAAATTACCATCTCTACCTGGTTTCCGTGTCCATCAGCACATGGGATGCAGTCAAAGCAGCATATTGGTTCCCCGTGACTAATAACCTTCTGAGTCCCAGGAGGACACACATCAGTACACACTGAATGGGGAAGCTAGCAAAGACAAATATGGCAGATGAACAAAGCCTTTTGTCTCTAGTACTCACAAGGCCGAGAAAGTTTCCATTTGAATTTCCATGGAAGTTTTGTGATTTCCTGGGAAACCCAGGATACCTGACTGAAGATAATGAACAAAGAAAATAACAACATGGAGAACGTAGAGAGGAATTTTGCTAAAGGAGAGTCTCGTTGTTGATTCTAGAAGTGCAAGGCTAATCTTAAGCCTACTTCTTTCTAACCTTGGGGATCCAGACCAGGCTGCATGCCTACAGGACTCTGGGGATGAGGCCATTTGACAGGTCTGTTCCTGCTTGTGAAGGACCTGTGATTCCAAGAGTCATCTTGAGAGCCTAAAAAATACTTCCCCTTTGCAAGGTTACCCCAAAATAGTCTTAAAATCAAAGCTATGTCATGAAGGGTCAGTAGAAAAGAAAAATGAAAGATCTGCTGTATCAGAAAATTGGGGAGGGAAAAATGAAAAGCAGACAAGGCATAGCACTGACTTTTTTTTTTTTTTTTTTGCTAAATGAATTTAAAAATCTCAGTAGTAAACCCCGGCCTCCTTTTACATTCTACATGGATGTGCACCTTGAAACCCAGAATAAATGCAAGGTTTGTAAATAGTTTGCTTCTTAATCCATTAGGGAGTTTCCTATTTAAGAAATAAAATGCTTTTCCATTAAGCAAAGAATCATTTTGGAAGATGCATTATTACATTTATATTTATTTTAGAAATCAGAATTTTCATCTGTTGTGTTTTCCAGAGCAAATCTGAATTAGATAACATAGAAATTATTAGAAATCTCTGAGCTAGGTTCTGGTACATAAGATTACAGAAGTATGTATACATAATAGATAAGCTTCTTACATGTTTACGTTTTATACATATATATCTGTAAAATCATAAAATCATATTTTAAATGCACTTTGGGGAGTAGCTATTACCGGAAAGAGTGATAGCAAGGCATTCTCAAATTCTGAAAGATGAACAATAAAATCACCACAGAATGAACTAGAATTTCTCACTCCCGATCCAGTCTTCTGGAACGAGCTCTCTATATTCCCGTTTTTTACATTATTATTATTCTCATTAACAATGAGCTGATGCCTTTTTGTTCCATTTCTCAGTATTCCTTCTCTTCTTAACCTCTGTGATCTAGCTGCCAACCCTCTCACCTCACTAAAACTCCTCTTGCCCTGTCTGAGAGATTTTCCTCTAACCATGTTCTCCTTCAGCTTTCTTCAATACCTGACACTTTTGATCAACCTCTCCTTGAAATTCAAGCTCCCTTGGCTTCCTTTGGGTCCTGAGTTTGGTTCTTGGTCCTCTGGTTTTCTCTCTCTGACTAAAGCAGGTCATTCATTCTCTTGTCTTCAACCAGTATCTCTACAAAAGAACTCCCAAATCTTGATCTCTAAGACCAACCTTTCCCACCTGACCTCTAATTCCATATTCTAAACTTTCAATATGTTCCTACATTAAAATTCCACCATCACCTCAAATTCAACACATCCAAAACTATCCCATAAACCCTATTCCTTATTTCTATCATCAATACTACCATTTCTATTCATCATCTCCAACCTTATATTCTATTACTTGCCTGCATGGACCCTCTCTTCCACTCAAATCCCTCTTCTTATCAACCACCAGACTCAGTTTACCGTTGTGACTTAAATCATTCTTTGTATTGTCTTCTAATTATTTGATGTAAAACACTTCCAGGTCCAATCTTTCAGCAAACTTGGTGTGGCCCCTCCCATACTTCATGAGGAATACATCTTCTAGTTTCCTTTGTAGCTAGATATGACCATGAAAAAATTCTGGCTAATAAGATATAAGGAGAATTATACGTAATTTCTAGAAATTATCCTTAACTGGAGGGGTAAGCATATATTTGCCCTTTTTCCTTCCTATTGGTTAAAATGTGGACATGATGTTTGAAGCCCGTGTGGTCATCTTAGATTATGAGGTGAACGCTCATATTGTGGATGGTGAAATATCACCATAGGGAGTGGGCCCCTAAGCCATTCTTTCAGTCCTAGAATACCTATCTCTAAACTTCATTTACATGAATGAAAAAAGCTATCATGGTTAAGGCACTATTTTGGAGGGTTTTCTATCATTCACAACAAACTTAATAATAACCATTAAAAAAACTGATACTTCAAAATGCCCACTTCGGTCACACAAGCAAGTCATTATTTTATGTGAGCATGTGATGAGATCACGTCTACTAAGTACAAAGGCAAATCAATAGTTTTAATGACAAGAATTCTTATAATTATCAAGCTATGTCAAACATACACCAAACAATGACTTACCTGCCAAGGCTCTAAGTCAGGTGTATATGCACAGGTATTTCCAGGACTATATGGCCCATGACCTTCTTCACATCTGCTTGAATGATCCAGAGCATAAGCCATAGAATACATAGCCTGTTTGACATTGTTTGTAATTCTTAGCTGAGACACATCCAGATAGGTATTTTTAAGATCCTCCAACTTCTCCTCTCCAGTACAGAATTTATCAGACATGGCATGTAATCTGTCTTCTTTACCAGTCATATTCACTCTTTGGTCAATACTGTATGGAATACTACCATTAGGCCAAGTACAGTTAAAAGCCGTTTGCCAGAATTCAATGGTCAGGACATCATTTGGATCCTTGCTAGGATGCACATCATAAAGAAATTCCCTTAATCCTGATATGTCAGCTCTTGGTATTGCAAATCCAATACTTCCACAAAAATATGGAAAATATTCAGACTTTGCAATGAGGGCTGAGGTAATCCATGCTTCACTCGCTATCCATGTTCTGTCAGTTATGTTATGGTAAATCATTTCTAGCACCAAAGGACTGAGGTCAATATCAGATGCATAAAGCACAATGACCTTGGCAGTGGAGGTCTTTACAGCATCAACAGCTTTTTGCATGTTCTCATTGGAATAGACTTTGGGAATGATTTCAGAGAATGCAGTACAGAGGTTGGCATTCTCCATATTTTCCTTAAAAGTTCTTACTCCATGTTTTCCATAATCATCAACAGCTGCTACAGCACCTACCCAGACCCAACCAAAGTGTTGATAAGTTTTACCGCGGACTTCAGCTGGATCTTATCACTGGCTATTACACGAAGATAAGATGGAAACCGGTATTTGTCACTAAGAATTACACGGGTAGAGGCATAACCCACTTACAATTGAAAATATTCATGCAGTTATTAGGAAGCAACAGCCAAATCTCAAATTACACATTTTCAGAATCTTTTTATTGGGAGAGAAAGAACTTAACAGTTCTTCTCCCTTTATTTTCACATCCTTCTTTAGATAAAAGGATTTCTGGTCTTCCCTTGCTCAGTGGGAGTGTGGAATGTTGGAGGGAACACTTTGGGCCTCCTTCGTGCAGCTCAAACTGCTGCTGCTGTGAGCTCTCAGGCAATGGCTGGAAACCTCTAGACAGATTTTCTCATTAAATGGTTGTAGTAAATCTCCAAAGAAGGTAAAAGAAATCTATTTGATGAACATTTCATATTTGTTATCTCATTGAATTTATTGAACAATCTTAAAATGTAGATATCATTACCCCGATTTCACTTCTAGGGAAACTGAGGTTCAGAAGGTGTAAGTAACTTGTCTAAGATCTTACAGTGATAAATTATGTATCCAGAATTAAATATCAGGTGTTTCTGCTTCTTAAGTAACATTATTTCCTGGTCGGGAGCGGTGGTTAATGCCTATAATCCCAGCATTTTGGGAAGCCGGGGTGGTCAGGAGTTTAAGACCAGCCTGGCCAATATGGTGAAACTATGTCTTCACTAAAAATACAAAATTTAGCCGGGCATGGTGGTGCATGCTTATAATCCCAGCTATTCAGGAGGCTGATGCAGGAGAATCTATTGAACCCAGGAGGCAGAGGTTGCAGTGAGCTGAGATAGCACCATTGCACACGAGCCTGGGCAAAAAGAGTGAAACTCCGCCTCAAAAAAAAAAAGGTTATTTCCTACATAGAGTTTCCAGTGTTGCTGCTTGCACGGTGCCAAAGAAGAATGTAAACTTTAGCCAGTGACATGAAAATAGAACATAGGATAGAGGAAACAGGAAATAAGAATGTTCTGGAACTCATGAAGAAATTGACAATCATGAGCTATGGAATTATAATATGGGTGATCCCATGAAGGTGGTGTGTTAATATTATAACATGAGATGGGAATGCGATGTGGTGGGGAAAATGTGCCATATGTTCTTAACTGTAGGGTCACAAAGCCACACCTAAGTTGTTAGTTGTGTCACCCAACCTCTCTTCTTGGTTCTGTTTCTCAGTATTTTCCTGTTCCTTCTACACCCATATTTGCAGCTTTATAAGAAATACTATGTAAATGCTACTTTGTACAATTATTTCAAATTCTCTCATTACTTCAGTAACACAAATAAGCTTATTCATCATACACATTCCTAAGTCACGACAACTGATAATTTAATGATCCATCCTTAGAAATAATCATAGAGCTGTATTTATATTTCCTAAAATAATCTCTTTTTATGTTGAAATGTGTCATGGTAGCTCACGCCTGTAATCCCAGCACTTTGGGAGGCCGAGGCGGGCGAATCACAAGGTTAGGAGCTCGAGACCAGCCTGGCCAACATGGTGAAACCCATCTCTACTGAAAATACAAAAAAATTAGCTGGGCGTGGTGGCAGACACCTGTAATCCCAGCTACTTGAGAGGCTGAGGCAGAATAGCTTGAACCTGGGAGGTGGAGGTTGCTGTGAGCCAAGATCGCACCACTGCCCTCCAGCCCAGGCAACGCTTCAAGACTCTGTCTCAAAAAAAAATAATAATAATTCCAACTCTTTATTCCCAGTCTTAACCAAACTTTAACCTATTTGAATGCAATTTCCCCAAGACCCTCTTTCCTTAATATCTTCTGTGGCTATACTATCTAACTCTATGACTTCTACTCAATAAGTATTTTTTAATTAAATATGTGATAGCAAATAGCCCTGTTGGCAGGGTGGAATTTTTCTCCATGTTTCTTTAATTGGGTTTTTAGTTTAGTTTTGTTTTTCATTTAATACGTAATTATTGAGTTCCTCTGGTGCTAGACACTATAAATACAGTCAGGAGCAAGATAAACACAGTACTCTCTAAACAAGGAAATAGAAAAGTAGCCAAGCAATTTCAGAACAAAATGATAAAAAACAGTGACGGGTGAAACCTGGGATCTATGAAATACAGAGAAGGTGCACCCAGCTCTGGAGGAATTAACGGCCATGCTGAGGCTTAAAGGATGACAGAAGAAGAGGGGGAGAATGCTGCAAACAGCATGCCCGAAGGAGTTACAAGAGAACGTGTAAGATTGAAGGAATGGGAAGACCAGCAAGTTTGAAGAGATAGGGTGGGAGTGGGTGTGGCCCAACGAAAGGGGAAACTGGAAAACCAGAAGGTGCCAGAACATGGAGGGCTTTATCATGCTAAGAAACTTAGTTTCCAAATTTACACCAATGACAATATACATTTTTGAAATAAATATAGCACTATCATTTTTAAAACAGAATAGCAATACATTTCAAGAACTAGAAAAATATGCACTGTCTGTAATTCCTCCATCCATGAAAATTGATTTGAAGGAACTGTTTTTCCCAAAGGAAAAAGTAATATGCCCCAACAGTTCATTACAGAATTATTTACAATATTGAAAAACTGGAAAGAACTCATATGATGGAAATATTTTTTATTATTTTAAAACTATTAGAGAAGCAGTATGTGTATAATATTGGGAAACACCCAGTATGCAAACTTGTTTCCATACTGTAATTAAAACTACATGTGTAAAGTATACAAACATTTGAATAAGGATTAACAGGGAAATTTTTTTAATGAGCACAGATAATTACTGGAAAGGTGGAATTTGGGATGGTTTTTCTTTTATTCATTAAATTTTATTATGATAGTCACAATATTATTATACAATGCATACATCTTTTCCTCGGGAAATTTCTCTATGTCCTACCTTTGTTTAGATTAATGAAAACAAAATTAAAATACTCCCTTCCTCCTTCCATTTCACTGTGTTTCTCTTTTCTGAGCAACATTTTCAGAATAATAGCAAGTCTTCCTCTCTCGCCATACTTAGGGTCAGTTAAAGTTGCAAAGTCTGGCCACACTGTAACTGGTGGCTGGCCAAAATCAGCATATTGTTAAAATTATGGGTTTCAGAATGAAATTTCTCCAAACTCCAACTTGAATTTCTAGACTGGTTACAGGTGAAGGTTAATGATGCCAAAGTGAAATTATCAGCTTAGGACCAGCCTGGCTTCTAAGCTGAGAACTATCCCACTGGAGAAGTTGCATCACATGGAGGAGTAGAGAGGCTCATTAAACACTGGGGTCGAGTACAGATGGGAGGAAACTGTTGACGCCTATACGTGAAAATGAATTGTATAGGCTCTAATTTTGAAGAACTGTATCCAAAACTTTTAAAATATGAAATGATTTTGAAGAACTGTATCAAAAACTTTTAAAATATGAAATTTTTTTATACTCATAACATATATTTAAGATGGATTGATTAAAATGCTGAGAACATTTGAGTCTTATAAATTTGAGCAATTTGGGTTTCAGACAAATCAAGCTGGAAGACAAGCAGAATATGCACAATGCCTTGCATAATGGATCCACACTGAGGACCAGGTTGAGGACCAGGACCTGGCTTTTTAGGTCTCCCAGACCACATGCAACCACTCCTAAGAGCAGAGGCAACCAGTAGACACCAGCCCTGAGATGACTGGGCTGCTGAATGATCAGACATAGACTTTGAAGCAGCTATTACAACACTGCTCCATAAGATGAAGCGCCTTAAAGCACACGTAAATATACAAGTCTCAGCAAAGAAACAGAAGCTACTTTTTAACAGAAATTTTATAAATGGAAGACCACTCAGCCTAGTTCATTCTTTTGTGAAATCTGCCCTGCAGAGCTTCAGGCCCGGCCCAACCACTGCCTCATCTTCCACTCCTCTTCTACTGTGATGGAATCCCCATGGCAGGTGCTCTTTGTGTCCCATAGTTCTGACATACCCCAGAACTCCTGTCTATTGTAAAGATAACTTGCTGTACTGCTTCTACTACGTACCTCCTCTGTACAGCTCATTGCACGTGCATATGCACCAACTAAATCAACTTTCTATAATGAGGCAATGTGGGACAGTGCAGAGTCCCCCAAATGAAGAGTTCTGATGTCGAATAAATTTGGGAAGTGCTGCATGCTTAGCCCTTTCTTAGACATTCACAATGCTGGTCATACAATAAATATTCTATGATGTCTTGGTAGTTACTTAAATTTATCTGAACCCAGAATCTTTTTTCCAAGGAGCATTTATCAATTTGGAAAATATTCTTGAGACGGACATGCAAAACACTTGGCTGATTCAGAGAGCCTGAAATAAAACCCCCATTCTGCCTTATGCTTTCCATATGTCCTTGCATAAGCCATTTAATTTTTTTTGAGCCTTAGTTTCCTCATCTGAAATGTGGACATAACATCTTCAACCAGCTGCTTTTAAGATTAAATGGGATGTCTTCTGTAACTAAGAATGAGTTAGCACTGAAGGATCATTCTCTTCCCACGAGCTGCACCCAAGAAAAGCAGACCCAGATCCAAATTATTTTTTGTTTTTCTTAATGTTCAGAGTGTGAAGAAAACCAGATAACAAACATGTGAAGTAAAGAAATGCTATTGTTTATTTCTCACCATTTTATGAAGAGGTTGAAATCAGCTTACTGATACCTTTCGGAGGCTGATTCTGAGCTCAGGCCCTCCGCTCCACAGGCCCTGCTGACGCTCTGGCCTCACTACCGACCTTGTCTGTTTCCTGCTCCAAGACATCCCTTTCTAGGTGAATATTGAAGCTATACCCATTCCTGGCCCTCATCCTATGAGACAAACAAGCATTCTTCCATTTCCTTTCTCTTTATATTTTCAAGAGAAAAACTTTATATGTGAGCTCTCAAAATAGGAGAGAAAGCAGAGCCAACTCCTTACAAATTTCTGAAGAAGGTAAGATCTCATTGTTTCCATACAATGCCTTTTTATCTTTCACTTTCTCACATCTTAGCACTTACCACTTTCTTGTTTGTCATTGCAAATGCCTCTACCTCTTGTACTATTCTCTGACTCTTCTGATCTTCCACTACAGTAGTTCACTCAGGCAAGCTCTCTCCCTAAATTCCCTTCAAAAATGTTGACCTTCACCACATTTCCATTCCCTTATAGCAAGCAGAACCAACTGAAAAATAACTCATCCTTTTGGGTGAATAACTAGTAGCCATTGCCTACCCCTGTCACTTGCAAATAAACTGTAGAATTTTTAGGACTAAAAAGCAACTCAAAGGCTGTGGTGCTGACTCTTAGTGCTCTCCTGTGTCTTACTCTCCACTTCTTCCTGACAATAAACAAAAAGACACAGCTTAGAAATACGCTACTTTGCCTGTTTCCCCAGTTTCTAACTCTTGCAACTATTTTCTGTTTTACATACCTGCATTGGATAAGTTTGTCTTATTTATTAACTTTTTAAAAGCACATTGTATTTTCTTTCATGTACACATATGTCAAATGCGTAATGGAAAGAGAAGTGGTAGCCACTCAAATCCTGATGGCATTGATTACGTAAATCCCAAAATATTCCTGGTAAGTGAATTATTTTCAGAATGAGATGAACTTACTTCTCATCACTATTGCAACCACAATGTATATGTCAAATTATATTTAACAAAAAGGAGTGGATTTTTATTTTAAAACATGTATATTGGCTTTTCCATTTAACCTTCTAGGAAAATAACTTTCAGAAGTTCCAATGCAGAACAGAGAACAAATTAAATGATTCTGTTTATGAAATATTAGTGCATATGTTTTGTCAAACTTTAATTTTTCATTTTATGTTAAGGATTTTTGTTAAGGATTGAAGAAGTGAGAAACTATGATAAATAATGAACACAGTCTACAATAATGTAGCTGTAAACAAAAGCCTTTCTTATCTTTCTTTTTGCTTCACAGTAAAAAAAGAATTAAAAGATCTAGGAAAAAAACAAGTAGAGACTGATTGCAATCCTTTCTGCCAATAATGTTACGGCTGGCCCATCTGCTAATATATCAAATATGGGGCATAAAATATATCAAAAGACAGTAGGTGTAATTAGCAAAGGTTTAATGTATAAGAAAATTTTTTAATTTTTACAGTATGCATGTACAATCATAATCATGCAGCATCATGGAAATGCTTCCTACACAATGTAAAATATTCAATATAAAATTGTATCTGTGCTGTGGTCACAACTATGCACAAATTATGGGTGCATTTGTATAAAGGGCTAAGAAGGTGTATAAGAAAATAAAAAGATCTGCTTTGTTATGCTGACAGAACAGTGGATAAATGTTTTATTTTTCATTTCTAGTGTTTTCTTTTTTCTTTTTCTTTTTTCTTTTTTTTTTGGACGGAGTCTCACTCTGTCATCCAGGCTGGAGTGCAATGGTACGATCTCGGCTCACTGCAATCTCCATCTCCTAGGTTCAAGCAATTCCCCTGCCTTAGCCTCCCAAGTAGCTGAGACTACAGGCGCGCACCACCACACCTGGCTAATTTTTTTTTTTTTTTTTTTTTTTTTTTTGTATTTTTAGTAGAGATGGGCTTTCACCGTGTTAGCCAGGATGGTCTCAATCTCCTGACCTCATGATCCGCCCACCTCAGCCTCCCAAAGTGCTGGGATTACAGGCATGAGCCACCATGCCCAGCCAACTAGTGTTCTTTTTATATCTAAAGTTGCGGGAGTAATCTAGCACGTTTGCCTTTATTACCATTGATTACTACAAATTCAGATCACCAGTCATGGATCCCATTTCCTTACATGACAACTTGGAGTTAGGGGAGCAGAGGGCAGAAAACTCACAGCAGCTGAAACAATCTTGCCATTAACATTAGCTCAGAAATAAATTAGTGTTTCCACACTGTGTAGTTTCACTTGATGAGAGTTTAGTCTATAAAAATTAATAATAAACCTGCAACACTGCAATCCTGCATTAGTGCCTCTCAATTCTTAATGTGTACATGAATCCCCAGGAGGTCTTGGCCAAACGCAGATTCTGATTCAACAGGTCTGGGAATGCAGCCTGAGCTTCTACATTTCTAACAGTCTTGGGTGAAACTGATGCTGCTGGCCCACAGACCACCCTCTGAGGAGCAATGTTCTGCATCATACAAAATCCGCCTTTTTTTCTGTCTCAGATACAGCAGTGGAAAATGACCCACTTGAGACCAAGCTTTTCCAGTTCCTAAATAATCCTCGAATATTCACCTAGGAGAAACTGAGGCCTAGTAACAGGAAGTACCTATCCTGCGTCAAAGAGATAGTGTCAGAGTCCAGGCTAGTATCATGGGCACCAGTTCCAGACTCTGACCCCCACACCCGCCAACTGCAACTGATGTAAAAAGGAGGCTAAAAGAAAGGCTTATCCTTCACATTTTGCTGATACTGGCTCCAAAATAGACTCATTTGCTGGGATGGTCCTGGAGTAATAGGAAACGGTCATCCAATAACAAGGGAATGGTTTTCGGCATCTACATACCCATTCAAATCAAAATTGCCCAGCAACCGGCAGGTCTGCTCTTCTTCTCTCTCTTTGGCTTCAGTGCCCAATTCAGCCCGTAAAAATGCAAGAAATGCTAGAACCAAGCATTTCCTGTGGCTGGCCATTTTAATAAGATGAGTTTGGGGGAAATGGCCAGCGTTGAAATGATACAGGTTTTAACAAGGTACGTTGATGGAGATTAACCGTGACTGTGTGCCTCGTCCCAGGGTACTCCGCTTGCTGCTACTTGCTACATAATTGTCATGTCTCAATCAATCAGAGAGCCTCACACTCACTTGCAATTTATAGATCTGGAGTAGGAGCTAAGCAATCATTTTGAAAAGAGACTCATAAAAGTCTCTTTTATACTTAGCAATAATATATAATAGTGAGTTTTGCATTTAAAAGAGTCATTCCATTTTCTAGGAATTGTTCCTTTCTTGTTCAACATATGTCAGCCTCAATCATTCTCACTTCGGCCTCTCTTGTGGGAGCTTCTCTTGCCCCACAGGTGAGGAAGGACATCCTGCTTCATCACAAGGTATAAAAAAGGTGACATCAGGCCAACCTCTCTCCTTCAGAGTACAAATAAAGCTGAGTGGAAAACCATGAGAATTGGAATAGAAGGCATTTTTAGTCTGTGTTCTGCCACTTCTGTTAGCATAGTGGTGGGAAATTTAATTTCCATGTCTCCCTTCTTGCATCTGTGTCTAGGGGATAATAAGCTACCTTAGGAACTTTTGTAAAGCCCATAAGAGGTCAATGGACATTTTTTGTATGCATCATTTTTTTAACCTGCACTTTAAGGCGAAGGGTTACCCTCAGCTCACATTGCTGCCTTTGTCACTGGTTAGACTCGTGTCCCTGGGTTTCTTCTGAGAGCTCCTTCTCCTCCCTTTCTTGCTAGGCCTCTCCTAGAGGTGACCCCCAATCTTTCTCCAGGTCAGCTCACCATGGATTCCCAGTCCCCTGTCTTGCTCTTTGCCCCTCTCAAACATTTCCCCTCGGAGTATAAATTCACAGAGAATTTCCAGAACACAGTCCACCGGTATATTTTAAAGGGATGACAAATCTGTTTGCCCTTTGATCATGTGATTTTACTTCAAAGTATTTATCTCAAAAAAGCAATAGAGGTCCACACAAACATGATGTATAAGGATATCGACTACAGTTTTATTTATAAGAGTAAAAAGGCAGTAACGTAATTATACACAATGGGGAATTTTAAAATCAATTATGATTCACTCACGTGATGTAATGCAAAGGCACCATTTAAACCATGTTTTGGACAAATGTTTATGCCTTAGGGAAAAGTGCACAATATGTTTTAAATGAGGATAACCGATTTTAAAAGCAGCATACAAAATGGCATTCTACATTTCTAAAATCTACCAATATTTTATAGCTGTCTTTCACCTATATGTTTCCACTAAAAGAAACCACTGCAAACCAGAAGGCAAAAGAAAGGGAGAAAAATTACCTTTCCTACTACCTTAACCAATCATTTTCGTATTTTTATATCCACTTCCAGTTCAAAATGATGGTCATGCAGTACTTTTTAGTGGTATATTACGTGTGATTTTAATTTTTTATCTTTATACTTTTCTATATTCCCCATGCGTTATGTAACACAATCATACTGCCCACATATTTACCACCCTGATATTATTAATATTACCAGTCATCTGGGACCCACCTCCCCTTCCACATGAAGATCATCTCCTGCACCTTATCCCCACTGAAGGATTTCCCATTTGTCGTCCAAGTGTAATCTCCACCTGACCTGGGAAATCCCAAAAGAGGGTCTCCCATGACTTCTTACTGGTGAAATTCTAAGCCCATGCCTCAGTCTTCCCATAGCTCTCCGCCTTCACAAGTGAGCTGGCAGATGACACAGCCCTGGGCCCTGACTGAGTGACATCACAGTCTGTGAAATGTCTCACAAGTCTCAGTTTTCTAAGGTGTGGATGGTCCACAGGTTCCACCCTCATGCTTTCAAAATGATGCCGACAAGTCTTAAAGAAAAGACCGATTCCCAGGGGAATCTCTTCAGAGTTTGGTTTCATCCAAACAAAATGGCACTCTGGGTGATAGACTACACCTCACTAAGAGCCTGAGAATTCTTCCCTTGAGCTGTAAGGGTTTAGTCCATGGGTTTTCTCAGACCTATGTGGAATTATTTGTCCCTCATTTGATCCTCCTTTCTTACCAGAAGGCGGCTGTTTCTCAGCAATTCCCTCTCGTTGCCAAGGGCACAAAGGTATGTTTACTACCAAAGCTGATTTGTCTTAATCCTCTACTAAAAAGCTGTGCTTGGGCCTATAAAAAAATCATTTAAATAGATTATTTTATATCAATAAGAACAAAAAGCTAGCATTTTAACTGCATTTTACATTTTACAAGTTGTTTTCACATACCTTATTATTCCTGTAGGTCAGGAACTAAATTCAGTGTTGATGAAATTTCTGATTTCAGCAGCAGCATCTGGTGTCCAGTGCTTTTGTAATTCCCAGGATGATAATAGATTCCACCAGGGCCATGGTGAATACATCTTCCGAATGTAGTAGAACCCATCAGAGATGAGACAAAGCATAGGAAAAATAACGTCCATGCTCTTAGGCAGAAGGTCTTTATTACATGCATGGTGATGGATGCTTCACACCTCATAACACTGTACATGACTGGTTTTGTTTTGTTCACTTTACAAATGAAGAATCATGAGGTCACAGATCCAGCGTATGCTAAAAAGCAGACTGCAAAGCCCACATCCTTTCAGAGGCCTTGGGGTAGAGAGAAAGGACGTAGCCGAAGTCCAGGAGCAGGAATTGGCGGTGTGGCTTTTTCACTGTGTGATCCTCTCTCCATCTCTTGGACCTCAGGCCCCTCATCACCAAATAGGGGACTTCAGACTAAACAGCGGTTTTTCTTAAGGGTCCTAACAGAGTCAGCAATGTTCTGGTTCTGAGTGAGCCTTTCCAAGGTTCAGATTCAATGATAGCTTAATAAGGTGCTGCCAGAGCAAACAGTAGCAAATTGTTTCATTGACTATCAAATTGTTTCATTGACTATCAACGCTGAAATTGTTTACTCAAAAATACTTCTTTGAACCTAATTCCATTTTCACATGACTCTGACTTCAAGGACCCCTGATCAAGGCAAAAGACACCAGATAAACATTGGTGCAAAAGGCCATGGGTGTTTAGTCCCACGTGTCCACACCAAGACTCCTAAGCCTGAGACTATGAGCTATGTTTTTACCTCACTCTCCTAGATGTATTTGACCCTTGTGGTTCTTTGAGTGCCCCGGTGAAAGTTACGCTTCCTTCCAGGAAGAATAATACATTCCGTCCAGACTTGTCTTTGCCCTCAAGCAAAAGAAAACACCTGAGCTCCTAAAGGCTCTGGAGTCATGTTATTAACAAAGGCTAAGAATCTTTTAAAAACTATTATATGGTTTACAGGAAAAGCTCAAACCTCAAATCTACTGCAGATAAACACTGCTGAGTGCTGAGAAGCTGGAGGCCTCACAGCCATCTCAGCACACTCACAGCTGGGTCACAGTCATTTGGTCAGGCACAGTTTGTCAGATGTCATTTGGCTTTTATATTTCTCTATGTTATTTGGAATCCTAGGTAATACTTATGCGATACCAGCAGATGAATGAACACACTAATCTACTTTACTTCCTATGCAGAGCCATCCTACCCAGTCAGGAAACGAACATAACACCTAGTTACATGTATTTAAATTGCTGTTTGTACTTAACAGAATGTGCACTACAGCTGACCCTTAAACGACATGGGTTTGAATTGCATGGATCCACTTTCTTGCGGATTTTCTTCTGCCTCCGTCACCCTCAAGACAGCAAGACCAATCCCTCCTCTTCCTCGTCCGCAGCCAACCCAATGTGAGGATGACAAGGATGAAGACCTTTCTAATGATTCACTCCCACTTAATACAGAGTAAATATGTTTTCTCTTCCTTATGATTTTCTTAATAACATTTTCTTTTCTCTAGCTTACTTTATTGTAAGAATACACTTTATCTAATATGTATACTAAATATGTGTTAATCGACTGTTCATGTTATCAGTTAGGCTTCCAATCAACAGTAGGCTATGAGTAGTTAAGTTTTGAGGGAGTCAAAGTTACACACAAATTCCCAATGACACAGGGGAGGGGGTCAACACTCCAACCCCTATGTTGTTCAAGTGTTAACTGTAGTTTTTTAGACGTATGTTTCCAACAGTTAAAAACTGTTTACCTATAATATGAATTTTGTGACATTATGACAACTACGGCTTGCCTGTATTTTTATTATAAGAATTTTTTAAAAGACCAAAAATAAATCAGCTTTCATAAGTGCATTGTTATTATGATGTTCAAGTAATTAATGAGAGGCCTCAGGGTGCGTAAGAAGTAGGCTTTCTGATTTTTTAACATGTCAGTACTAATCACTGGTTACAGAAAAGCTCCTGTGTGTCTAAGCAGAGAAAGCCCTCAATTATAGCAAAGGAGAAAGACGCTCACTGTAGCCATAAAAATCTTTAAACAGCTGCCTTGCTGAATTGAGAAAGCCACACGTTACTACCTCTTCTGCCGCATCTATTTTCAGGAAAACAATTTGACAGCCTGATTAATCTCTTGCCTCAAAATCAGCTGACTCAATCACAGCAACTTTTACTGTACAGAACCCTGCAGCGTCCCCCTTCTCCTTGGAAGCATCACATGTTACAGAGCTATAGTGCGTTACGGCTGCAACAAAAATTGTGAAGATGGCAAGCAACTGACTAAAGCTAGAAAACTATTAGAATCACAGCCTTGTAGACAATAAACATCTATTTTTAATAAAATTTGAAATAAAGAAAACTGATCACCTTTAATTCTCACCTAAAAAATTAAGTATGCCTGCCTGCCTCCCACCTTCTCTTTTAATCTACTGCAACACTGAAAAAAAGTGACCATATCAATCTCCAGACCCCTTTTTACATTTGTTTAAAGTTTATTGAGATGTAATTTACATACCATAAACCAGGCCCATTTAGGATGTACAATTCAATATTGTTTTAGTATATTTACAGTGTTATGCAACCATCACTGCAATCTAATTTTAGGATACTTTCATCATCACGAAAAGGAAAACTTATTTCCCATTCATCCCTCACTCCAAGCCTTAGGAAACCACTTAATCTACTTTCTGTCTTGGTAGACTTGTCCATTCTGGACATTTTATTTAAATTGAATTATAAAATATATGGGAATTTTGTGTCTGGGGTAATCCACAGCATAATAGTTTGAAGTTTATCCATGTTATAGTATTTATTAGTACTTCATTTTTAAAATATCTTTATGAGATCTAAGTTATACACCATAAAATTTACCCAATTAAAAAGTACAATTTAATGAGTTTTTATATTTAAAGAGTTGCAACTATCACCACAGACTAATTTTAGAATATAGAATTATTCCCCTTCCTGTCCGCTACCACTAGATAACCTCAGCCCTAGATAACCACTAATCTACTTTTATGTTGGTAAAGATTTTCTATTCTGGACGTTTATATAAATGGAATTATACAATATGTGGTCATTATTACTGGCTTAGTTCATTTAACATAACATTTTCAGTCTGTTTATGTTTCAGCATGTACCGGTACTGTCTTCCTCTTTACTGATTACTTTTTATTGCCAAATAATATTTCATTGTATGGATACACCAGATTTTATTTAACCATTTATCAGTTAATGAAGATTTGGATTGTTTCCGCTCTTTGGCTGTTATGAGCAATGCTGCTTTGAACATTCTTATACAAGTATTTGTGTAAACATATGTTTTCAACATTTTGATTTTCATATAAACATATGTTCTCCCATATCCAGCAGTAAAGTTGGTAAGTCACATGGTAACTTTATGTTTAACACTTTGAGAAACTGCCAAACTCTTTCCTGAAGTGACTCCACTATTTTACAGTCCAATTAGTAATGTATGACGGTTCCAGTTTCTCTACACTCTTGCCACCCCTTATTATTCTCCTGTTTTACTACAGCCTTTCTAATGCTTATAAAGTGGTATCTCATTGTGGTCTTGATTGGCACCTCCCTTACAGCTAATGACTCAGAGAAAGCTATATGCTTTCTTCTAAATGTTTTCAAATTTTAATTCTTACATTCAGGATTACTATTTTGAGTTAATTTTTGTGTGTGATATAAGGTAAAGCCTATGTTATTTTTTCCCTTTTTTTTTTTTTTGAGACAGAGTCTCACTCTGTTGCCCAGGCTAGAGTGCAGTTGTACAGTCTCAGCTCACTGCAACTTCTGCCTCCCAGGTTCAAGTGATCCTCCTGCCCCAGCCCCCAGTAGCTGGATTACAGGCACGCATCACTGTGCCCAGCTAATTTTTGTATCTTTTTGGTAGAGACAGGGTTTTGCCATGTTGGCCAGGCTGGTCTTGAACTCCTGATCTCAGGTGATCCAACCGCCTCGGCCTCCCAAAGTGCTGGGATTACAGGCGTGAGCCACCACGCCCAGCCTCCTTTTCTTGTAAATAACCAACTGTCTCTGCACTATTGGTTGGAAAGACCATTCTTTCCAATATTTAATTAAATTATTGTGGCCTCCCTGACAAAAACCAATTGATTGCAAATGTAAGAATTTATTATCTCTATTCTATTCCACCAGTCTATATGTCTATCCTTTTGCCAGTGTTGTGCTGCCTTCATTACTATAGTTTTATTGTGAGTTGTGAAATCAGGAAATGTAAGTCCTCCAATTTTATTCTTTTCCAAAAGTGTTTAAACGATTCCAGGTCTTTTCCATTTCCATGTGAATTCCCGGATCAGCTTGTCAATTTCTGGAAATCCTCAGCCAGCTTAGGATTCTGATAGAGGTTGTGTTGAATCTGTAGATCAATTTTGGAAGTGTTGCCATCTTAATATTAAATCCATGTATCAGAAGACTCAAGTCATTTTCAAGGGCTCTTCATCTGCATTAGATCAAATCCACCCACAACAGGTCCTACAAGGTCCATCTTGATCCAGCCCCCAGTTAAGTAACCAGTTGCCTCTTTGGCAGCACCCCCTCCCATTGCCACCTCAAAATACTCTACAAGCGACATAAACCTGCCTTTGGTTCTTTAAACACGTGATGCTCTCTTTCTTCTCCAGGTCTTTCCTCACTCACATGCACTGCACATCCTGTGTGTCATGGGCTTTCTCCCTTGTGCTCCATTCCTGATTCTCTTCTTTTCCTTCACATCTCAGGTTACTTTGCACTTTCTCTGAGATATGCACATCCTGAGATATGCAGCTCCCCACAGTCTACCTGACTTGCCTTTCTTTGTTCTTTCATGGTGGACTGTAGTTTATTTGATGAGAAACGTTGTTCAAGACTTCAAATTGCTTGAAGTGTCTTGATTGAAATAAGTATCACTAGTCCCTGTTTTAGGTAGTATTAGAAATTTGGGCAGTTTTATAACTATTCTTGTGTCTTTAAACATTTTTATAACTCTTTATAAAATGTTCAGGATTTGGAGAGAATGTTTTCCTTCCTTTTTTCCTAGTATTTTCCTCCAATCTGTTGCACCTACTCATATCTATTAGACCTGTTTATAATGGTTGTTGCAGGTTGAATAATGGTCCCGCAAAGTGTCCATGTCTTCATCTCTGAAAACTGGGAATATGTTATATTCTATGGCAAAAGAAAATCTACAGATGTAATTAAGTTAAAGACTTTAAGGAGATTAACCTGGATTATCCACGTGGGCTCAAAGATGAAATCACAAATGTCCTTATAGAAGGGAAATAGAGAGAGATACTACATAGAAGAGAAGAAAATGTGGGGAAAGCAGAGACTGGGATGTTGGCAGCCTCTCCAAACTGGAGAAGGCAAGTAGTTGGATTCTTCCCTCAGAGCCTCCATAGGGAACTAGTCCTCCTGACCTCCTGACTTTAGCTCAATGAAACTGATGTCAGAAACTAATCTCCAGAACTGTAAAAGAATAAATTTGTTTTGCTTTAAGCCACTAAATTTGTGGTAATCTGTTATAGCAGCTAAAGATAATACAATAGTAATGAGTTATAAATAACCTAACATCCAATAAAAGGGGGGCTGGTTGGAATCAACTTGGATACCCTATACCATGCCAGTAAGAAGCAACCTGTATGCCCACAGGATGAAACTGGTTATATAGATTCTGATAAGTTTCAGAAAAATAGGTGTGGTTTGGTTTTCTTCATGACCCAGGCTGGAGGGTAGTGGCGCAATCTAGGCTCACTGCAACCTCCAACTCTTGGGTTCAAGTGATTCTCATGCCTCAGCCTCCTGAGTAGCTGGAATTACAGGCATGTGCCACCGCCCAGCTAATTTTTGCATTTTTAGTAGAGTTGGAGTTTCACCATTTTGGCCAGGCTGATCTCGAACTCCTGACCTCAAGAGATCTACCCCCCTTGGCCTCCCAAAGTGCTGGGATTACAGGCATGAGCCACTCATTGCGTCTAGCCTGGTTTTCTTAATGCATAAAAAATCATCTGGGAAGCTATTTACAATTTATTAAGGTGGATAGGACAATGAGTATTCTTTATGCTATTCTTCTAATTTGTTTATCTCATCTTCAGTGAGCCAAAGGCTTCATTGTTTTTGTAATAATAAAGAAGAAAGGACAATAAAAGAAACTTAAGCAATGAAAGGAACAATAAGAAAACACAAAGAAAGTATCTGGAGTTTTTAAGACCCTGAGTAGATTGTATGATTTCTTAATTTCTAACTTATATGCATGCAGCTTCTCCTGCACTATTTGTTCAGCAGTGTTTTTAAGAACATTTCCATCTTGTAAATTGGTTGAAAATTCATATTTCTAATCTCTGGTTCCCATTTGTATAGCTTTTGTATGTGCTATACAAACTATATAATAACCTCTACGACTATATTTATGTGTCATGAGACAAAGTTCCTGCCTAGAAATGATCATTTAGATGGTGAGAATCAGTAAAATTAAGCAAAATAATTGGAAAATGAGGCAATCTTCAATAAAATATTGAGTTACACATATTGAATTTTAAGGGAATGATATGTGGTGGTTCATAAAACCATATGTATAGTTCTCCATGTGCTTAGATTATTCATGCACATTAGCATTCCCAACTGTGAGTTCAAAATATACCTGTTAACAATAACATTAATAGCAATAATAACAGTACTATTAGAATAAAAGTGTCTTATATTCCACAGTATATGTGTCGTGTCTCATTGTTCAGCAACCCTTACAAAAACCATGTGCAGTAAAAATACTTTACTATTATTTATACTTTATACATGAAGAAGCTGGAGCTCAGAAAAGTTAAGCAATATTCTCAAGGTCACAAACTCCTTAGTGACTTAGATAACTTTTCTATGTTGTGACCTGTCCATGGGAGGAACAGATATCCCAGATCCCCAGCTGTCTCTAAGAATCAAAGATAAAGGGAATCACCAGTAGCTCCCCTACTCCATTGGGGATTTCCAATGAAGAGGAAAATGTGCAAGAAATTTCTGACTGATACCTGCTCAGAACTCCAGGGAATTTCCAGCTGAGCTCATCGCTATGATGCCTAACGCTGATGGAGACGTTGCCCTGGGCAGAATTCATAAGGTGCCTAAGGGTCACGCAGGTCCGTCTGGTTTTTGTTTTGTTTTGTTTTTAATTGTGTATATTTAAGGTCCACAATATGTTTTTATACACACACACACACACACATATATATGTATGTATATATATATATGTGTGTGTGTGTGTATATATATGTGTATATATATATATATATATTAGTCCATTTGATTTTAGAAGTAGGTTACTGTTGGCTGGGTGCAGTGGCTCACACCTGTAATCCCAGCACTTTGGGAGGCCAAGGTGAGGGGATCACTTGAGGTCGGGAGTTTGAGACCAATGTGGTCAACAAGAAACCTCGTCTCTACTAAAAATACAAAAATTAGCCAGGCATGGTGGTAAGTGCCTGTAATCCCAGCCACTCAGGAGGCTGAGGCACAAGAATCACTTGAACCCAAAAGGTAGAGGTTGCATGAGCTGAGATCACACCACTACACTCTAGCATGGGTGACAGAGCAAGACTCCATCTCAAAAAAAAAAAAAAAAAAAAAAAGGAGGTTACTGCTCAACTTGCCAGAAGTGACTTACAGTATTTGTGTTACACACTAATATGATGCAGCAGAATGAGAATGTGTAATAATTCCAAAGTATACTAAATGCAACTTTATTTTCTACAGTTCCATCTTGCTCCAGCTTGCTCTGACTACAGTTCCGCTGATGGTCATTGAGGTAGAGTTGAAATGGTGTTGGGGAGGGTATTTGTTTTCACACTGCTATAAGGAAATACCTGAGACTGGGTAATTTATAAAGTAAGGAGGCTTAATCGACTCACAGTTTCACATGGCTGTGGAGGCCTCAGGAAACTTATTAACACAACCATGGGGGAACATGAAGGGGAAGCAACACCTTCTTCACAAGGCGGCAGAAGAGAGAACAGAGGAAACTGCCACTTATAAAACCGTCAGATCTTGTGAGATCTCCCTCACTATCACGAGAATAGCATATAGGAAACAACCCCATGATCAAATCACCTCCCTCTCTTGACACGTGGGGATTACAATTTGAGGTGAGATTTGGGTGGGGACACAGAGCCAAACCATATCAAGGAGGAACACTTGATTCTGCTACAGAAGGGTAATAGCTTCTCTTTCTAAATATTGTCTTCAGATAAAGACTCAATGTAATTCAGATTCAGACTCTTTATAACAGTGGTTTCTCTCCTTTTAAGGAAACTCCCCATCCAATTCTTCCTTCCTCTGAGTTCCAGGGAATGTTTATGACAATGTGGGGAAGAGCCTCTGGTCCATGCGCCACATTCTGGGTCCTTGTTGGCCTCATTTCATTTGGTCATCGTCACAGTAGCTGTAATCCCAGCTACTCAGGAGTCTGAGGCACAAGAATCACTTAAACCCAGGAGGCAGAGGTTGCATGAGCTGAGATCATGCCACTGCACTCTAGCATGGGCAACAGAGCGAGACTCCATCTCAAAAAAAAAAAAAATTGGGATTGTTATCATGTTGATAGACATTGACAAGATTGTAGATCTCTAGTCATGACTTCATACACAAAGCCCCTTCACTCTGTGACCTCCTTTTCCCATGACTCCAGGCTTCTTCTAGCCTACCAGCCCTCTCAGCTACCATGTTCCTCTCCACTCACACACAGCCTGCAAGTACTTGTGATTCTCCTATGCACCTCATGGTTCAGCCCATGGGGAATAGGGGGACTAGTTTAGGCCTATCAATGGAAACACCTCTCTCCAACATCACTTCTGAACCGAGCCCATAGGATGGCACCATGTTCAATAAGGTGCCATAAAAAAACCTATAGTTTCCCTCAACTTCTTGCAATCTCTCCATCATGGAGAGTCTCTGACAGCCCCAAAACTGTTTGGGTATTTAACTACACTTGGCTCATGCTCAACCCTAAGGACATGGAGAACTAGGAAACTCTTACTTGGCCCTCGTCTCTTTCTCAACTTCCCCCCTTTCCCCAGCACCAGGACTTACTGTTTACTTTCCCTTTCCCTCTGTAAGCAACTTTCCCATGTAATAGTCTCTTTCTTACCAACTCCATGAGTGTCTTTGCTCCAGGTGGATATCTTTTCCCTTCCTTAGCACTAAAACCTTCATAATCTGGCCCTTATGCTAGAAGGACTACAGAAGTTTGTTTTTGTTTGTTTGTTTTTAAAAATGCATTAGTAATTATTTCAAGACTATCAGTTTCTAATAATAGTAGTAATTAAGTCTTAGGCTCTGTCTCTAGAGTTTGAAGCATGGCTGTACCACTCACTAACTGTGCAACCTTGGATATGTCACTTAACTATTCTACACTTCAGTTTCCTCTTATGTAAAAAAAATAGAGATAACAGTCAGCTTGTTATGATGTTTAAATAAGAGCAGGTGTGGCACTCAACATAGTTGCTAGTATACAACAAAGTGCCTAGCTATTAGAAATTAGTGGTGTTTCTTTGTCCCTTAGCTACTAAGGTAGTCATTCATTCAGGTTATTGAATTTCATGGGCAAAACAATAACACTAAACAAAAAAAGGATACCCATTATTTTATTTTCTTATAAAGCCACAAAACACTGCCTCCAGCTTTTTAGATCCCCTTGCAGAAGATCATTGCTGAGAAGCCTAACACTGGATGGCAATGTTGCACTGGACAGACTTTATTAAGACCCTGGAGAGCGGGTTCTTTCTTTCTGAAAAAGGGCCTAGTTAAATCAACTTCATAAAATGTGAGGTGAAAATTTAGGGTCTGTCACATACACACATATACACAATCTCTGTCTCTCTATCTCTCTCTTTTTTTTTTTTTTAGACAGAATCTCACTCTGTTGCCCAAACTGGAGTGCAGCAGCACAATCTTGGCTCACTGTAGCCTCCTCCCTGGTTCAAGCGATTCGCCTGCCTCAGCCTCCCAAGTAGCTGGAACTACAGGCGCCAGCCACCATACCCGGCTAATTTTTGTAATTTTAGTAGAGGTGGGGTTTTGCTAGGTTGGCCAGGCTGATCTTGAACTCCTGACCTGAGGTGATTCACCCACCTCGGCCTCCCAAAGTGCTGGGATTACAGGCGTGAGCCACCATGCCCAGCCCACAGTCTCTCCAAATCAACCAGAAGGTATATCTAAAAAGCTATTTTCACGTTTTAAATGATCTATTTAATACTATATGTCTTAATAACATTTAAAATGTCTCTTTTTATACTTCAGTAAGTGCCATTGTCAGTACAGAGTTTTCTGTTTACAACTGTCAAGTGTTTAGTACCAGCTGATTACTGTAGCTTAATAGTCAGTCACTTCTGAATGAATCAGAAGCACATTGAAACCTGGTTAAAGTAATTTACCTGGTTGTTCAAACACAGTTCAATGAAACAAGCTAAAAAAGTTACTGACTTATAGTCATACTCCCTCAATAAACATTTGCTGCATAACAAAATGCTATCACACAACTATACCTTGAACCAACTCTAACTCTTTAGAAACTACTATTATGGAGAGATTTGGGTCATAAAAGAAACTGTATTTAATTTAGTGAGATACATATTGTAATTCACATTGTGCTGCAATATTCCTTTGTTCATTGGTTCATTCATTTAAACTACCGTTGAGAGAGATATTCAAAATAAGCCAGATTTCCAACTCCCATGACCCACACCAGAATGCAAAAATTTTCCTTTTTCCTCCCAGAGCCTGAAAGTCTAAATAATACATATGTGTTTAACTTAACTAAATATCTAAATGATATTTCTAAGATGCTTGGAAGATAGTTGCTTTTATAAACATAAGGCACTACCACCCCAGATATTACAGTCTTATTTATAGTATTAATTTTCACCTTCTATGAAAAAAGAGTTTGCAGAGCAAACCTCAGACTAGTCTCTAAGCAATTAAGAATGTGTGCAGCTCAAATTAATGAGACTTTATAGCATTTAGAACCAGAGGCAGAGCTAGTCCCCTGGAGGGTCTCTGTCTTCAGAATTAACACTGCCTGCTTTGGTTTTGCAAAGTCTACATTTGAAGAAGTGTCAACAAAATCCTATCTAATAAATGAAAGTTTTCTGAAACTTTGGGGGTGACTCTTTCAAAGTTAAGCAAATTCTTTCAAAGATGAGTCTTGAAAAAAAAATTTACTGCTCCCTCCTCCCTCCCCCGACCCCACTGCTGGGACATAAGGGTACTGTCTTGGTGCAGCAAATAAACAAAGGGAAGAATCTCACTGATACTAACTCATATATGTTCTTTCTACTTTGTCTTAACTTTCCATAATCAGGAGGAATGCAGAGGTTCCTTTCTGCAATGTGCTTTGCTAATACATTTATTTGGTCTGGTCTGGTCTGGTCTGGTTTGGTCTGGTCTGGTTTTGTTTGGTCTGGTTTGGTGTAGGGGAATTTTGGCTAGTGCTCCTCTCTTTAGAAACTGTGAAATCTCTCTTGTACCCATTTTCTCTTCTTTATCCCTTTCCCAAATTTCTAATTTTTATTTTCCAAATAAGATTACATTTATTTTTCCTATAGACACAAACATTAGAGCACCCAATATGCACGCCTTACAGTGACAAAAATAGCAAATAAATGACAAGGAAAGAACAGGAAAAGCAAGTGTGAGAAATCAGATCTCTTGATATTGTTTTCAAAGTGATCAGCTAGACATAAGTGTAATTTTATGACTCCCTTCCTACTCACGTCTCCTCAGCAGTCCCATTTCCCACCCCACAGTTTACCCATCCTGGTTGCAATTAGATCAAACATTCTAAAGTTTCTTCCATTAGGGAAATGATTTGTGTATGTATGTGCATGCACTAACTTAAAAAAACCCAAGCAAATATATGTGGATAATCTTTATGCCTAGGGAATAAATGAAATTCTTCTGGTTAAGCGGATAAGGTAAGATCAGAATGTTAATTTATTTTAATGGATGATATACCAACTTTTCCCTGAAAAAACAACCTGGGAAAAACACCACCAGGGACCTGGGTTTCAAAACTGGGCAGCCATTTGAGCAGACACCAAGCTAGCTGTAGGAGTTCTTTTTCATGCCCCAGTGCTGTCTGGAACGCCAGCAAGACAGACCTGTTCACTCCCCGAAAGGAGGCTGAAGACAGAGAGCCAAGTGGTCTAGTTCAGCGGATCCCACCCCCACAGAGCCCAGCAAGCTGAGATCCACTGGCTTGAAATTCTCGCTGCCAACACAGTAGTCTGAAGTCAATCCTGGAGGCTCAAGCTTGGTGGGAGGAGGGGCATCCACTATCACTGAGGCTTCAGTAGGTCGTTTTTCCCTCACACTGTAAACAAAGCCTCCCAGAAGTTTGGACTGGGCGGAGCCCACCACAGCACCACAAAGCTGCTGTAGTCAGACTGCCTCTCCAGACTTACCAAGCAATAGAAAGAAAAAACAAACAAGGCATGCAACAAAAAAAGCTAACTATCCCAAATATATACGCACCCAATACAGGAACATCCAGATACATAAAACAAGATTTTAGAGACCTACAAAGAGACTTAGACTCCCACACAATAATATTAAGAGACTTTAACACTCCACTGTTAATATTAGACTAACCAATCACACAGAAAATTAACAAGGATATTCAGGATTTGAACTCAGCTCTGGACCAACCAAACCTAATAAACATCTACAGAACTCTCCACCCCAAATCAACAGAATATACATTCTTCTCTTCTCAATACCACATCACATTTATTATAAAATTTACCACATAAGTGGAAGTAAAGCACTGCTCAGCAAATGCACAAGAATGGAAATCATAACAGTCTCTCAGACTACAGTGCAATCAAATTAGAAATCAGGATTAAGAAACTCACTCAAGAGGGGAGAGATCCAAGATGGCCGACTAGCAACAGCTCAGGAATGTAGCTCCCAGTGAAAGCGCAGAGATTGAGTGGACGCCGCACTTTCCGACGAATTTTTGTTGCCCACAGACCGGCAGATTCCCGGCAGAGAAGCCACACGGGTCGCCAGCGCAACTCTTTTGGCCGGCGCGGCTCTTTTGCCGGCGCCCGGCGTGGCGCTTCCCAGTGCAGACTATACGGGACGGACGGGCTCGGCTGGTCCCATCCCCACAAGGAAAACAGCAATTGGAAGTGCTGAGGACTGAGAGTTTCACAGCAAACACAGCGAACCCGGGAAGGTCCGGCTCAGAGGGGAACGGGCGTCCGCCAAAGGAAAACTAAGAAACCGAAAAAAATTTCATCACCGGGCGGAGAGAGATCCAAAATGGCCGCGTAGCAGCGGCTCGGGATTGTGGCTCGCGGTGAGGGCGCAGAGAGCGAGTGGACGCTGCAGTTGCAGACGAATATTTGATACCCACGGACTGAAAGATTCCCGGCGAGGGAGCCACACGGGTTGCCAGCGCGACTCTTTTGGCCGGTGCGGCGCTTCTCGGTGCGGAGTGTGCGGGACTGGGTGGTGCCCTTTTAGTCGGGCTCCGCTGGTCCCATCCCCACATGGAGAACAACAATTGGAAGCGCTGAGGACTGAGAAGCACAGCTGAACCTGGGAAGGCCCAGCTCTGTGGGGAAGGGACGCCCCCCGAAGGAAAACTAAGAAACAGAAAAAACTTCATCACCAACAAGCCGGACGTCCACTCAGAGACCCAATCTGAAAGTCGGCAATTACAAAGACGACAGGTGGATAAATCCACAAAAATGGGAAGAAACCAGTGCAAAAAGGCTGAGAACACCCGAAATCAGAATG
>PVKP010030658.1:0-27730 GCA_004027715.1 Plecturocebus donacophilus
AAACTTTTGGCATTATATTTGACTTTTATCTTCCTTCCTTCCTTCCTTCTTCCCTCCCTCTCTTTTTCTTTCTCTTTCTCCCTTCTGCTGTTTTTCTCTTTCTCTCTCTCTTTCTCTTTCTCTCTTTCTTTCTTTTTCTCTCTTTCTTTCTTTTTCTCTGGAGTTTTGCTCTTGTTGCCCAGGCTAGAGTGCAATGGCGAGATCTCGGCTCACTGCAACCTCTGCCTCCCGGGTTCAAGTGATTCTTCTGCCTCAGCCTCCTGAATAGCTAGGATTACAGGTGCCTGCCACCACGCCTAGCTAACTTTTGTATTTTTAGTAGAGATGGGATTTCACCATGTTAACCAGGCTGGTCTTGAACTCCTGACCTTAGGTGATCCACCTGCCTTGACCTCCCAAAGTGCTAAGATTACAGGCGTGAGCCACCACACCTGGCCTGACCTCTCTTTTTCTTTCATGACTCACATCTGATCTGTCAGCAAGTTCTGTAGATTCGGGGTCTTTTAAAAATATATATTCAAAATCTTTAAAAAATTGTATAAATGTAATTCATCATATGCATTGATAGAAAAATAAAAATGATATATTTATCTTAATAGCTACAGGAAAAGCATTTCACAGTGTTTAATGTAAATGCTGATCAAAAAATGTTAAATTTAGAAAGAAATTTGTTAAATGAATAAAAGATAAAAACTTACACTAATGGCAAAAATCACAATTACTTTTGCACCAACCTAATAAACCTCATCAACCTAAATTCATAAATATTAGAAGTTTCACTAAAATCAGGAACAAGGCAAGAATGGTTATTATCATCACTTTTATTCAATGTAATACTGGAGGTCCTAGTCAGTGGCATGGTACAAAAAAGAAAAAAGAAAGAAGACAGTCGTATTATTTTTCTTGCCTTTTCTTTATGCAAATGTCTTCTCACCTAGGGTGCTTGTGCACCTCTCCTCTCCTGAAATGGTCTTCCTCATATAGTATGTGCACAGTAAATGTTTGTAAAATGAATTAACAGATGAGAAATGTAAGCTTCATGCAGGCAAGATTTTGTTTGCATCTGCTTTGTTCACTGCTGTATCTCTAGCTCTTAGGAGTGTCTGCAGGAGCAAAACTAGCTACATAAATTTCAAAATGAAAACGTGGGCTTTCTTATTAAGGACGTTAAGATTTTCAAGGTAGTGGCTGCAGAGCATTGAACCAAGCGCAGGGAACCCTCTGCACCTGCTCAGAGTCCTGTGCCTGTAAGGTCAGCCCTACTTAGAAATTATAGAGCAGGGACTTGAAAGATAATTGCGGAAAGATGAACATGTGAATAATCTCACCTCATCATCTCTAGGTCCATGAGGGAGTGGACACAAATGAAGTGCAGAAAACTAAATGACTTGCCCACCTTTACAGAGTGTGTGCTGTACCTTGGCCTAATCAGGCTGGAAGTCTGGGGCAAGTCATCTGCTGTGTAGTCCATTCAGATCAACCCTGGGTCCTGGGCAGAGTGCAGAAGAGTAGAGTGTGTGACGGGCAGAGAGGGTTACTCAGCGCATCAGTGGACTTGCATGACAGCCCCAGATCCTAGCCCCAGGCCAGGTGTGTGCACAGTAGGTCTCTGATACATACTTGATGAATAAATGAACAAACGCGTTGATGAGAAAAGAGATTAGTGTTGAGAAGATGTAGTCCAGGTCCCTGTAGGTGGAGGAGGAATAAGCCTAGTGAGTTTGTCTAACAGATGAGGGCCACTTCGCAGACGTGTGGGAAGTGAACTGCAGTTTACGCCTAGAAGGCGAGTTCAGTGTGCCCAGCCTGCTCCAGCCTCAGCTTTCCATGTGCTGCTGACTGGGGTATGGGGGCGGGAGAATGGGAGGGTTGGTCGGCTTACTTATTCCACCTCCATGCTGAATTGCCTTTCCCCACGGCTTTTCTCTGCTGCCATTGACATAATTGAGGATGGGGCCAGGTGGAGTTAGATGAAGGGAAGGGTGTTTACCTTGATAATGAGGGGTTGAGAAAAAGTCCAGACTGAATTTATTAAGGGAGTAAATTGATGATACAAGATCTCCAGGGTTTATTTTCCGAAACCCTTAATCAGCCCCTTCCACCCCCAACCTCAAGGGTCTCCCAGGCCTTACACAGATAGTTATGTTGACAAAGCGTCTAATGCTATTGACTGCTCGTGATCATAGAAAAAAATTGTTCTTACCTTCAAGAACTTTAACTTTATTACCTTGAAGAACTGGTTTGCTCTTTTAGAGAAGAGCAAACCAGTTCTCCAGATGATTATAATTTTGTTAACACAATTTTTTTCTTTTGCCTTGATCTTTAGGAAGCCTCAAGCTAAATTTGATGCCCAAATTCAAATATCATGGAAGCAATGATGTGAGTCATGGAAAGCTTTTTCCTTTTTAATTCGAACATTTTGCTTTTGGATTTCAGATTTGGTAGCTTTATGCCTTACTTTAAAAAATGACACAATTAAGAAGCATTTCTGGAATATGGCGAAGTATAGATGGTCAACAAAACAAATTTTGTTAGTCAAACTTGTCTGTTTCCATTTCCAGGCCCAAAGCACACAAGGAAACTCACACAAGATGAGTGGAACTAAGTGTGTTAGTTTGTTAGGACTTCCATAACAAAATACCAGGTAGTTTAAACATTAGATTTTTTTTTTTTCCACAGTTCTGGGGGCTGGAAGTTCCAGGTGCCGGCAGAGTGGGTTTCTCCTGAGATCTCTCTCCTTGGCTTCCTGGGTCCTCACGTGGCCTTTCCCCTGCACACATGCCTCTGGTGTCTCTTTCTTACTTGGAAGGACAGCAGTCTTACTGGATTATGGCCCAGTTGTATGATCTCATTTAACCTTAATCACCCCCTTAAAAGTCTTATCTTCTAATACGGTCACATTGGAGGTTAGGGCTTCAGTGCATGAATTTTGGGAGGGCACGACTCAGTCTATAATATCAAGTCTAACTCAATTCTTATGAAATAATTAAAAGGGTCAAGAAATAGAAAACGGTCCAGGGGCCATGATTTTGCTTTCTTCGTGGCCAGGAATGAGGTACGAGCTGGTTTAAGGAATCCTCCCACTGTCTGACTGCGGTGGTCTCTCTCACTGCCCGACTTCCTGCAGAAAGAGAGGGCTCTCTGTCCCCGGAGCTCTTCCTAGTCTTCTCATTTTCCTATGGTTGCACTTCCCTATAATTCTCCTTCAACAAAGCTTTGATCCATGGAATTTACAGCTCATCCAACCAACCACCCTCCCCACTGGCTTGGAATCCGGCTGCAGGCGCCAGGTTCTGGCTGTGTTCCTGCCTCGACACGCACTGGAGCAGGAGTTTTTGCCAGCTTCCTGCTTTGATGTCTCTGAGATGAGAAGCTTGGAGTATAGTGCTATCATCTGTGTATCTGACCCATGTTGAAATTTGATCTCCAAGTATTCGTAGGTCTGTGTTGCAGGCACAAAATCGTGGAAGATTTACACAGGTTAATTTAATGGCAAAGGAGAATCCTAACAGTCTGAACTGAGGAAAGGCTCTAGATGAAACCCTGCGAACTAACAAGAAGGGACAATATGCTGCATAGGATTAGGAGCAGGTGTCCCAGCTCACCACCAGGAAGGGCAGTTCAGGGGCGCAGTGCTGGGGTGCCCTGGGCTGGCAACATGTGTTCCCAGTGTTTAGGGAATGAGCAGGTGACAGACAGAAGTAACTAAAGGGAAACCCACAGAGGCGCGAGGGCCCAATCGCCATCTCATATGACGACGTGACACCCAGAAAATAGGAACACAGAGCAGTTTAGAGCAGCTGGCTCTTTTCCAACTTGATTACGTCCACTGCTTCTCTACAACTCATTCAGTTTGAAAATGGCTGTTACTACCTATTAAATGTTAAACCATGTAACATTCTAGAAGATTAAAAAGTTGCCTCAAACCCATATCTAGCTATTTCAGATTATTTAAGCTCTCCAAATACTACAAAGGTTATAACAGACAGAATTATAGATGTCAACAAAACCTCTCTAGCACACTCTCGAAGGTTATAACCTTTGTAGCATTTGCATACTCCGAGAGTGTGCGAGAGAGGGTTAGCCTTGGGACGGCAGTGAATCTGTAGATATCTTCAGGCCTTTCTGAGTGCTTCTGAGAGATGACCCAGCTCGGAAGTCAGAGGCAGGGGCCCTGGGGAAGTCTACAAAGCCGCCTGCCTTTCTGCCTGGGCTGTCAGCTCTCTGAGCGGCGCAGTCTGCTGCTGGGCTCCGAGGGTGGCGTGGGCCTTCATCATTGGTGCTGCCGATGATGCCTTTTTATAGTCTCCCTAGATTTTGGTCGTTTCCCATGTTATGAGCCAGTGGGTCTTTTTCTATATCGGGAATCCTGCTTTCTCAGGGCAGATCCCGTACAGCTCACATGAGTGTAGAGCCTGTCTCTTAGGATCTGCCACTCGGATGCACCGTGCGAGACCCGGGTTGGGAAGTGGGCATCCCAAGAAGGCAGGGGCACCTCAGGGCATGGGATTGCCTGGGAGCACAGGGCCGTGGCGTGCAGCTCGGCCCGGTGCCAATGGTGGGACTGCAGGCACTGGGACCCGGTCATGCAGGTGAGCTTTCTTGCTGCTGTTGCAAGAAAATATTCCAAAGCACTAAAAGAGACGTGTAGAAGAGAGCTAAGCTGCCCAGCCAACAGTCAATGCCCCCCCAGATTTCTAACTGAGCCCAGCAGTGGCCAGAAAAGCCATTTGCCTGACCCCCAGGATTGCAACAGAAGTTGCCCCACAGGGTGATGGAGGATGGCTCCTGGCAGCCTTGAGTAGAGGCTGGCTCTCTGGACCATCATGATTCTCCTACTTACCATCCTTAAATAAATCCTTTTTGGTTTAAACTCTTGTGTTAGTCCATTTTGCATTGCTACAAGGGAATGCCTGAGGCTGGGTAATTTATAAAGAAGAGTGTTTATTTGGCTCCTGGTTCTGCAGGGTCAGGAAGCATTTCCTCACGGCAGGAGGTGGAGGGGAGCAGGTGTGCCACAGGTGAGAGAGGGAGCAAAGGAGAGGAGAGGAGGAGTGCCGGCTCCCAGGAACTGACAGGGAGAACTCACTCATTTCCACGGGGAGGGCACCAAGCCATTCATGCGGGATCCGCCCCCATGGCCCAAATGTCTCCCACTAGGCCCCACCTCCAGCAGGGGATCCCATTTCAACAAGAGACTCGAGTGGGACAAATATCCCAGCCAAACCCGCTATCTAGAGTTTGCAACTAAGAATCATGGTAAACGACAAAGCAAAAGAAAACAGACGAAAGACACAGAGACTGCCTGCATCTCATCCTTCACGCCAACCCCCAGAGTAGCCTGGGTGGTGCGGTGGCCTCAGCGGAGGTCTCTGAGCTCATAAGAAATCCTACTGGAGCTGGGGGGTTTGGCCAAAATACAGATGGAGTGGGCCAGGAGGAGGTGACGACGGTGCCTGAGATTTTAGGGAAAATTTTAGGCGAAGGCCCCGTGGCTGCCTGTGGGGACGTGTTCAGGGCTGCATGGGCTGTGCTCAGTGGAGACAGAAGAGTCAGGCAACACTGGGGCTCAGCAGTGAACCTGGACAGAAAGAGGAGGGAGGCAGATGGCCCGAGGGATGCGCTGGGACGAGTGGGGACAGCTCCAGGCTGGCGGCTCTGGCTCTGGGCGGCCTGGAAACTGAAGCAGTCGCCTCTGCTCTCCATGTCTCTGGGGGAGGCAGGAATCGACCTCCCTGCGGGGCTGTGGTTTCAAGTGCAGGCAGGAAGAAGGGCAGCTCCGGCCGTCGTGTGCTCTCCCCTCTGGGATGGCCGTAGGACTCGCGCAGCCTTTGCTCTGCCCCTCTGGTTCCTGCTGCCCCTGCCCGGCCCCCACCTTCTCTGCTGTCAGAATGTGGACAGGAGAAAGCGCTTCAGTTCTATTCAGCCCGGCACAATGATAGATCTGTGTTCTCTGCGTTTGAAGTCAAATCGGAGTCAAATCTGATCACTGAGGAACAGAAACTCATTTAGGCCGAGGGCTTTGCTGGTCATCGCCATCAGAGGGCAAGGCCGGGGGGGCCCTGGTTCAGTGAGCCGGCGTGGGCATGAGGCTTGTGAGCGGGATTTATAACTGAGCCCACAGTGAAAACGCCAGGGCTGGGGTAGCCGCTCCTTCCCACCCGCGTGGCCAAGAGCACGGCTGTGTCAGGCCCACGTGCAGGCGGCCAAGAGCACTGCTGTGTCAGGCCCTGTCCTGTGTCTCTGTCCTGTGTCCCCTCTCTTGAGTCCTGGGAGGAAGCACGTTCCTCAGTGACGGGCAGCACTCAAACCTGCCCTCCCGTGGCATTGCCACGCAGTCCACCATCCGTGGTTTGAGTCTTGTCAGCCTTCAGGAAACCCACATTTAGCTCCATATGCCATGGAAAGAGGAATTTCTTGAACTGTAACAGGCAGGGGGCTTGGTCAAGCCAGAAGGCAATGGAACAGAGCACAGGTGGGGAGAGGAAGGAGGATTCGTGGACGAGGGGCTAAGAAACAACCCAACTGCAGCCAGGCCAGTTTCCAGCCTCGTCCAGGGCCGGCTCTGACTCCAAGTGCTGTTAGAATTACGGCTTGCATTCTCTCTTCCTTCCTTCCTTTCTTTCTTTCTCTTTCTCATTCTTTCTCTCTTTCTTTCTTGAGATAAGTACTGTTAGACTTGTGGTTTTCTTTCTTTTCTTTCTCTCTCTTTCTTTTCCTTTCTTTCTCTCTCTCTCTCCCCCCCTCTCTTTCTTTCCCTCCCTCCCTACCTTCCTTTCTTTCCTTTTCTTCTGACAGAGTCTTGCTCTGTCTCCCAGACTGGAGTGTAGTGGCATAATCCCGGCTCACTGCAATCTCTGCCTCCAGGGTTGAAGTGATTTTTCTGCCTCAGCCTCTGGAGTAGCTGGGATTACAGGCGCCCACTGCCACGCCTGGTTAATTTTTTGCATTTTTAGTAGAGATGGGGTTTCACCATGTTGGCCAGGCTGGTCTTGAACTTGTGAGTTCAAGTGATCTGCCCGCCTCGGCCTCCCATAGGGCTGGGATTACAGGTGTGAGCCACTATGTCTGGCCATCCATGGGAAGATTTTAAACAAAACGTTCAATCTCATTACCGAATGTAAGGATTATTTACATTATCTATTTCTTCCTGAGTGAGGCCACAGTGGCTCAGACAAGTTTTCCAATGATAACTTTCTCTTGAAAGCTGAAATTTTATTACTGGTGACAAATAGCTGTTTTCCTTGAAATGAGAAAATGTCTGCTATTCACCCAGGTTTGAATGACCAATCGTGAATTGTCAATTGTTCTCTCCAGTAAAAATAAAGCTCTGTTGAAAAAGTGACTTGTTCAGCTTGAGTTTCAATTGTCTAAATGCCTTTCCTCGAAACAACCACAGTGCTTTGGTGTAATAAAAGAAAAACTTCAGCTGAATCAGATTTAAAGGAGTTTAATTGAGCAATGAACAATTCACGAATCAGGCAGTCTCCCAAGCCAGAGGAGGCTCAGAGACTCCAGCGCAGCCAAGAGGTGGACGAAGATTTATGGACAGAGGAAGGAAAGTGACATACGGAAAAGGGAGTGAGGCACGAAACAGCTGGATTGGCCACAGCTCGGCATTTGCCTCATCTGAACATGTTTCAAACAGTTGGTTACATCTGATCGGCCAAAACTCGGTGATTGGCACAATGTAGGCGCAGTCTGGTTACACCTCCGCTTGTTATGGCTCACAATGTAAAGAGAAACCATTAGGCCAAACGTGAAATATGTAAGTTCGTAAAGGAGGCAGCTTTAGGCTAAACTTGATTTAACAGGTGTGCAGCAGAGTATACACCCCATTTGGTCGCACGGAATACTAAAAAGATGTGTAGTCAAAGGTTGAGCTGGTTGAGACCTGGTAATAATCTAATCTCAGCAAGGGCATTCTCACATGAACCTGGAAGTCCTGTGCTTCTGTTATCCAGCGTCCAAAATGAGTTTCATGCATTTTGGTTGGTGTTCCAATTGCTTAAGGCAGGATGGTAAACTTCTGGAAATCCTGTTCGTCTACCATGAGGTCTCCCAGAGCTGTCCTTCAATGCCTTCTCTTCCCCTCTCATTTTCATCTCATTTTTTTTCTCTGTACTTCGACACATTTTTTACATTTGGTCTATAGGTACTAAATTTTAAATTCCAAAACTTGTTTCTGGTAAGCCCCTGGAGTCTTTTTTTATGCTTTTTAAGGGTCTCCTTAACTATTTTTTTTTTTTTTTTGAGTCGGAGTCTCACTCTGTTGCCCAGGCTGGAGTGCAGTGCTCCAGTCTCGGCTCACTGCAGCCTCCGCCTCCCAGGTTCCAGCGATTCTCCTGCCTCAGCCTCCCGGGTAGCTGGGATTACAGGCACGTGACACCATCGCCTGGCTAACTGTTTTGTATTTTTAGTAGAGATGCGGTTTCATCGTGTTGGCCAGCCTGGTCTTGAATTCCTGACCTTAGATGATCCACCCGCCTCAGTCTCCCAACGTGCTGGGATTACAGGGGTGAGCTACCGTGCCCAGCCAACTATTCTTATTATCTTCTATCACAGGTGTTCATCTTTCTTCTTCAGGAGTAATGCAGTCATATGCCACATAGTAATTTTTGGCCAATGACAGCCTGCCTATGCAACAGTGGTCCCATAAGACCACTGTTATAATATATTATATAACATATAATACCATGTTTTGACTGTACTCTAGATATATTTAGATACACAAATGCTTACTATTGTATTATAACTTCCTGTAGTATTCAGTACTGTAATATGCTGTATAGATTTGTAGCCCAGGAATGATAGACTCTACCTTCCAGCCTAGGTGTATCCCGTCTCGGTTTGTGTAAGCACGTAGAATCCGGACAATGAGAAAATCGTCTAATGGCACATTTCTTAGAATGTAGCCCCATCATTAAGGAATGCATGGTTGTATTTTACTGGGTGTGTGTTGTGAATGTTTTGTCACTTCTTTCTCTCTCTGGCTGCTGGGCCCTTTTAGAGGTGCTATAACTTTTTCTTTGTTGACTCACCCGAGTTCGTGTCTTGTTAAACAGGAATGGTGGTGCTTATGGGATCCTGAAAATGCAATTTTTACACTAGATTGATGAAAAATGTCTTTTTAGATGTTAGATGTATGTTTAACCCTTTGGGGAAATAAAGACTTAAATGGGATTGGGGTCAGAGGTAATTATCCTCTTTGCGTAGGGGGAGAAAATGAGACTGAGTAACAAAGTCCCCCATTCAGAAGTCAGAAGCAGAAATTGGGAAAGGAAACTGTTACAGCAGAGATTATCAACCGTCTGTTGAGCTCATAACCAGACCTAGGCACTGAGATCAATGTTTCGCTCATATAATTTTAATTACAGTTGTGAGGCTACTAACACATGACATTTGCCATGTGATGTAGATACAATGACTATTCCCAATAACAGATAAAAAGGGTGTGTCTGAGATCCCATAGGCAGAAAGTGGAGGAACTGGGATTTTAATTCGGGTACACGTGTCTTTGAAACCGCTGATTGATCTTAACCCCTGTGCTGTGCTGTGTGGCACTGGCCTCCTCTCTGGACAAGAGCGGGAGTTGCTTCCTCTCTCAGTGGCCCCTTAACACTGTGCTCAGTGGGTGGCTTCCGCATTTAGAAAAATCCTTTACGTTCTCTTAGTGCATGAGGTCAAGGCCACCACCCCCTCATCTCCTATACACTCTTTCCAGTGCAGTGGTTCAGCTATTGTTATTATTTTAATTACTTTCGTATTTAGTGCTTAATTACAGAGACAGGTGGGTTGGGTGCTGTTTCAGGTGATGGTTCCACACTTTGCTTTGACCTTTCCCACCCCTTACCCTTTCAGTTCCCTGATTCACGGGCTCTTTCCTTATTACCATGAAATCTGGGGGCTGAACAGTCCTATTTCTTGTTGCCATTAGCATTTTGTTTTGAAGACCTCTGAGTGATGGGTGTGGCATACTCAAAGATTCTCTCTGGGATTTGGTTGGCCTCTGCCGAAAGAGTCGCCAAGCACAGTCTGAGAAAGAGAAGAGGTATGGGTTGCCTGAACCAACGCTTAACCCCCACGGCACCGAGGGTTTTGGCTTTGGAATGCAGCCTGAGTTATAATATCTCTCTGAGGGTGGAGGTCGAAGGAAGAAGCTAAATAGCCTGGGTACCCCGATGGGGGCCCCAGCAGAGGCTCCATGGCAGGAGAAGGAGGTTGGTCTCTTCCCTTGGGATGGGATCAGTCGAAGCTGGGATGCCCCCCAGAGTCCAGATGGGTGGCTGTCTATCAAAAATCATCCTCAATGGCCTCTCCTAGGCATCACTCCTATAGATTCTATTTCAGAGGGTTTTGATGGGTCCTAGTATGTGTACTTTGTCAAAATACACATACTAGGACCCATAAGAAAATCCCTGGGGATTTTGAGGTCCAATCCTTGTTTAAGGTGGTGTACCTAGTCACCACCATCCAGAGGAGACACGGTTTGGGATTTATGGTCATGGACCCCTGGAGTCAGAGATTCAGAGTTTACTACATGAAATAATTCATGAAAGGTGTTGAGCACTAGGGAATGACAATCATTACTGTGACTGGCTCAAGGCGAGTGCTGTGCCTAGTACCTAGGGAATGACAATCATTATTGTTACTGCATCAGGGAGAGCACTGTGCCTAGTACCCAGGGAATGACAATTATTACTATTACTGGATCAGGGAGAGCACTGTGCCTAGCACCCAGAAAATGACAATCATTACTGTGACTGGATCAGGGAAAGCACTGTGCCTAGTACCCAGGGAATGACAATTATTACTATTACTGGATCATGGAGAGCACTGTGCCTAGTACCCAGGGAATGACCGTAATTACTGTGACTGGATCAGGGAAAGCACTGTGCCTAGTACCCAGGGAATGACAATCATTACTGTGACTGGATCAGGGAGAGAACTATTACTAGTACTAGAGCAGCACCCAGAAAATGACCATCATTACTGTGACTGGATCGGGGAGAGGACTGTGCCTAGTACCCAGGGAATGACAAGCATTATTGTGACTGGATTAGGAGCAGAGGGTGATCCTAGAACACAAATGGGAAGTGGGGCCAGAAACACAGAGGGTCAGAGTCAGACATGACAAAGAAACCCTGGAACTCAGGTTTTAAGGTTGCAGAATAGAGAAAGGTAGACACAGGTCCTCCAGGGGAGTGCGGGACCAGGTCCTTGAACACCCGGCTCTGCCTGGCACCCAGTATCCCCTCACCTTCCCTCCTTAGCTAGCTAGCTTCCATGTGTTCAACCTGCCTAGCGCCCTGCCTGGATCTGACATTGTCTCGCCAGTACCCTTAGGAACCCACAGTACAGGAAGTCAGCCCACTCTGTGCCCCACACCTGACAGCTTTTCCATTTCCTGTGTAACCAACACCTAGGGGATGTTCCTTTCTATCCGGCCCCTCCAGGTGTCCTTTCCAGCAACTGCACAGAAAAGTGAGATGAAGAATGAGTCAGCTCAAGGAAGGGAGGCCAAGTAGGACTCAGCAGTGGACATGCGGGGACCCTGCCATGAGTAGTGACACGCGTCAGTCTTGCCCGGCTGAGTCAGCTTTCTCACTTAGCATGACTGACACTGACACTGAGGAATTTAATTCGCTCACTTGCCAACCTGAAATAGGTTCATCCCTGAGGTTTGGAAAATGAGATAACCTGACAGCAGAGCTGTCTTCCTTGTCTGGGAGCCAGAGGAGGCAGTGGTCTTAAACACCACCATTCCGAGGAGGGATGCAGAGAGGGCCCTCGGGCTGGCATCTCTCTGCACCTGCTCTTGTACCTGGCTCTGCACCCTTCTCTGGCTTCAGCTGTGGGCTGACATGCCACGGGATTCCATCATCCTTTACTGCCCAGGTTCCCACGCTGACATTCCATCTTTATTTTTTGGTCAACGTGATTCTCTTTACTACAAGAACAACAAGTCATTCATTCACTTAAACAGGAAAGTGAGAATTTGGGAATTTAGCATCAATCGATTTTGGTGCTTCGCTTACAGTGTGATTGAGCCCATTTCACTTTCTCCAGCTGGTTGTGAATGTATGAGTTCCACGTTCTCCATGTCATCACACGTGGACATTTTGCCGGATGGATGAGTATGACGTGTTTCATTTTACTTTGATTGGCATTTCCCTGATCACAGTGAGGTTGATCTACTTTTCACATGATAATTGAATATTTTCATTTCCTCTTCTTTGAGTTGCTTGCCCTTTGTCAAGTTTTAATTTTGTCTTTTTGTATTAATTTTAGAAGTTCTTTATCTTGTACAGCTCTGAGTTCTGCATTAGATATTTGTAATGTTCCTTCTGGACTATCTTTTGACTTTTAACTTTATTTTGGGTTTCTATTATAAAACAGAAGTTTTAAATTCGAATATAGTCAAATATAACAATCCTTTTCCCTTTGGCTGTGTGTGTGTGTGTGTGTATGTGTGTGTGTGCGTGCTTTGGATATGAAGGCTCCCATCTTCCTAGCTATGCAGGACTGTATTTTCTCCTAATGCTTTAAAAATATTGCCTAATATTGACTGCCATTTTTATTGAGGTTACTCATCTCTCAGTTTTGGGGAGGAAATGGTGTGAAGTAGGGATTTAGCTGAATTCTCCCACAGATTTACAGCCAATGGTGCCAATACCATTACTGAGAGGTCCCCCTCGACCCCATCCAGCTACCACTGGTTAAAATGATATCTTCATCATATGCTAAACTCCACGTATAGACATTGGTCTGTTTCTGGACCTCATGCTCCATTCCATCAATATGTTTGTAATTACTGTTCTAGGAACACACTATTATGATTATGATACCTTTAGAATATTTGGAAACTTAAGGACTAGTTCCACATCTCCTTCCTTTTCCGAATTTTCTTGGCGCTTTTGCTGCACATGGATTTTAGAATCAGCATCAAATTTGATGATTATTTTTTTCTCTGCTTGTTTCCGTCTCCTTCCCAGTTTAAATTTTCACTATTTTCTTCTTCTTTTTTTTTCTAGTTTATCTCTTTAATTTCTCCAGTTTGTCTCCTGTCGTCTTTTTTTCTCCTTTTCCTCTCTTTTATTTGGGGAGGTGTATAGAAACCTGGTATGGAAATCGGAACATTTAAGTTTTAATTTGCCTTCCATCATGAGTCATCTGCGTGACCCTGGGCAAGGCATTGCCCTTCTCTGGGATTTTGTTTCTTTTTCTCTAAAATGAGGGAGTGGTCCAGGTGAATTCTGAGATGACTTCTAACATCTGCTCTTCTTCCTTTACACAATAGCCTTCAGCCTTTATTCCTTATTCTTCCATTGCATTTAGCTCTGCTCATCAATGCACATGTTAGAGTAAGAGCAGCCCTTTCTCTCTTTCTCTCCCCCTTTCTGACCTTACCTTTACCTCCCCGGCCCAGCCACACAGCCCCAGACCCTGCTGTCCAGGCGCTGCTGATGTGTTGTCAGGAACCAACATGACCTGACTCTGTGTGTTCAGCAAAACAAAGAAAGGGAGCCTTTGGTGGCTGCTTTGGCTAACTCTCCCATCTCCCTTTCGCAGAGTCCTGCCTTGAGTCATAGAGGGCCCATTAACCATGCTTACCTGGGCAGTATTAGCAGCAATCTGCTGCCTGGGGAACTACCACAAGGGCAATCTTCAATGTCAGCAATGACCAGCGTGTGTTTGCTTTGTCCAGCTGCTGTGTTTGCTCTTCTAACTGCTAATGGCCCACAGAGGGTTAATGAGGCAATAGGTGCTCTTCTGGCTAATTAAACTCTCAGTGAACGTGAAGCATTAGGTCAGATGATCTGAGTTCTCATTTACCTGGAGGGATAGGTTAGTAGGAGAACTCTTTCCCTACTCATTTGAGTATTTTAAGGGTGTGGGGAGAAGGTGTAGCTCATGGGAGAGGGTACATGCCACCACATCATTTAAGGGGAAAGGATGCAGCCAGCAGTGTGGCTTGATGGTTTTGTGTTTAGTTCTAGAGGTTCTCAGGATGGCAGGATGATTCACAGCTGGGCCCCTCCCTGGGCAGGAAACAGCCTCACCCAAGGTCACCCACAGCCTCACCCTTCTGGGGTGGTTCGCTGCCAATGACTGCCGATGTTGGCATCTGAAGTGCCAGCCCCTTGCCTCAATTTGAGACAACATAGAAGAATTATCCCCAACCTAGGGCTCTCTGCAGGTGCAGCCAGGGCCTCCATCGCAGCTGCCTCCTGGGTCAGCTTCTCTCTGGGCCAATCTTGCCTTCTCATCTCCTCACAGGCGTATCTCCTGGGAACATTCCCTCAAGGCCTTCTGCATGTAGCTGTCTGTGTCAGAGTCTTTCTGTTGCAGGAAAAGCCGCGGACAGAACCCCTCAGACACTGGAGTGAGGGAGGAAGAGATTTTTATTCAGCTAGCTATGGAGCATCCGTTGGCTTGTGTCCAAAAAAAGCCGAGTTCCCTAAAAAGTAGTTTCTTTCCCTTTTTAAAGACATACAACCCAAGGGGGAGCAGAGGTGAAACTGTGTCACTGCCCGTTAGCTGGACATTTGACCTCACAGTCTTTGGCTTTCATTGATTTGCTAATATTCATGTGGTGCCTACGGGAGGGGAAGAGTTACAGAAGTTGAACGAAGGCAGTAAATCACTTAGTGACACAGGCATCTCTATGGGGGCGGGGGGTCTGGTTAGTGTAGACAGGAGTAAATGACTCAGGGAAGGTCCCAGGGCAGTAAGAAAAACATCTGCAACACTTTCAAGGCTGGCATCAGTCAAGGTTAATCTTACTACTCATTAATTATCAGCAAATATCTCCATGTTAACACACATCTGATAATGATTATAAGGATAACTCACATGTATTGAGCATCTACCATGAGGTGAGCCTGACTATGGCCTCATTTAATCGCCACACCGTCTCAGTAAGGAAAATGTTGTTTGGATCATATAGGTTAGGTAATTCAACAGAGAACAGTAAGCAGTGGGACCGATATTCAGGCCTATATATGCTTAGCTGGGCGTGGTGGCTCACACCTGTAATCCCAGAACTTTGGGATGCCAAGGTGGGAGGATCCTTTGATGACAGGAGTTCAAGATTAGCCTGGGCAACACAGTGAGACTCGGTCTCTCCAAAATGTTAAAAAAATTAGCCAGGGATGGTGGCACACACCTGTGGTCTCAGCTACGTGGGAGGCTGAGGTAGATTACTTGGGCTGCAGTGAGCAATGATTGCACCACTGCACTGTAGCCTGGGTGACACAGTGAGACCCTGTCTCTAAAAAGAAAAACAAAAAAACAAACGCACACACACCACACACACAAACCGAACTAACACACACAGAAAACCTATGTTTGCTTGATTCCAAATCTGTCCTCTTTACGCCTCATCACCCTTCCTGATAGGATTAAATGTGCAGCGTTGCATAATGTACACAAATAAGAGAGCAAAGAAGGAAGAGGACCAAGAATCACGTTTTAAGAAATACTTGAAGAAGCCGAGTGGTGAAATTTTAAGAAGAGGAGTGGTGAACAACAATGCATGAAAGCTCAGGCAGATGATGAGGTCTGAGGGCAGAGTAGTGCTTGGATGCTTGTGTAGAAAAGGGTTTTGGTGGGAGCATGCTTATCTTCTCTGTCTGCTGGCCCTGAGTTAGAACATAAATTTACAAGATGCCAGACATAATGTTCTTAACATGCTTAGCATCTAGTAAATTTTTTATATGGACTTAAGAAAACAAAACTGATGTAATAATGTATATGAAATTTTGTATCTTATTTCTTCGACTTAATATTATAGAATTACTATTTCTTCAAGTTATTAAAAACTTTCAGTTACTACTTTTAATGTTTCCCTGATTTTCCATTTGAAGCATATACCATGATTTACTCAATTCCTCTGTCATAAAAAATTTAGTTTGATTTTAGCTCTTTCTTCTTATAAATAACCTTGAGATAAACATAAAGCTTTCTCCATATTATAGATTATTTATTTAATTAAAAATCTTAGAATTGGAATTACCATATCAAATGATGTCAATATGTTGATATATATTGCAAAATTGTTGTACAAAAGGTTAATATTAATTTTTGTTCTTGCAGCAGAGAGTTATTTCACCATAGCCCCATCAGCACTAAATACCCTTTAATAAAAACAAAACAAAAAACTTTGCTAACTAGTGTCACCTGTTTGTCATTTGGCATATGCAGCCATGATCTTAGTCACCACACTCCCAAATCAGAGTCAGGTTATAATTTAGACTGCACTATTGATTTGAATACCCACTTAGAGCTTTCGAAACTCCCACCTCACATGTTGAAAAATTACTGTGCCCTCTACAAAGTACCCTATGGTGACAATGAGGATTGACAACCCCTTCTCCTCCAGGAGGTCCTCTTCTGTTGGGATGCACCCTCAGGGTCCTTGTGTTCCTTCTCCCTTCCTTCATACACTGGCCGCTTCTTCTCTGGGCAACTTGTAACGTCCCAGGAGCTTTGGTGGCTCTAACCAGTAGCTTCTTGCTGTTTCCTCAGTTGGCAATGTGGAGTTACACATTTTACCTCCACATTTGTCAGTGTTTAGCATATTTTCCTCAAAACTGCTCCCCCGTTCTGCGATGTGAGATCCTATCAATATCATTCGAACGGATCTGCCTTTCCTTCATTTCCTGAGTGGACTATGCTCGTGCCATTGTGTGGCTTCTCCAGTTGTCTTCCTGTCCTCTCATTCCACACGGTCTTCCTAGGCCACTCCACCTGCCTCCAAGGCAGACTTATCTCGGTGTAGCAACTAAGATTTTAAAATTATATTTTATATTACGTTACATAATTATTACATTGAATACTTTTATTACATCTTTTTATTTATTTAATTTATCCAATTATTTAACTTATTTAACTTTATTACATAATTTATTACATAATGACTATGACAATTTAAAAAATTATATTAAATGTATCTCGGTGCAAAATCTGTAACTGAAATTTGCCCCATGCTGCTGAGCTTCAGGCCTGATATTCCAGCACCTACTAAGTATTTCCATCTGGCTGTCTTCTAAGGCTGTAAGGAGAAGTTTTCTGGGAAGGAAATTGGAGGAAAGACTTTATTCCAGCCAACAGTGGACAAACTAGAAAGCAGTCTTTGGTGTAAAGATGTGTCCCAGAGAACAAAGGGAGGGTTTGGTGTTTTTTAAATTTAAATTTAAATTAATTTTTATTTTTTTATTTGAGAGACAGAGTCTTGCTCTGTCACTGAGGCTGGAGTGCAGTGGCCCAATCTAATGTCACTGCAACCTCTGCTCTGGGGTTCAAGCAATTCTCCTTGCTCGGCTTCCCAAGTAGTTGGGACTGGGTTTTATAGCAAAGGTTCCTGCCCAATCAGGTTCAAGCGTGCAAATAAAAACTTCAAACTGATTGGCCAGCACAGCTGAGCCCTGATTGGTTGATATAACCGAGTCCTGATTGGTTGGTTCGGATGAGCTCTCATTTGTTGATTTAGGTGAGCTCTAATTGGTTGATTCAGATAGGCTCTAATTGATTGGTTCAGGTAAGCTCTGACAGGTTGGTTCAAGTGAGCTCTGAAAGTCCCAGAGTTAAACACAGGTGTGGGTTTTGGGGAACTCACGGTGCTTGTGTGATCTCCAGTCAACAAATGGCTGCTTGGCTATATTTAAAAATTTGCACCTGGTTAGCTGCTTGGGCTCCAGTTTGAAGGACTGGCTCTCAGGTTCACGTTTGTGTACACAACCTTCAAGCTCAGCATGTCCACAGTGACGGTTCCTCTGGCCTCACGACCCTTTCTCCTTCTGTGTCTTCTGGGCAGCCAGATAATACCATCTTCGCCTTAGCTCTGTGATGTGGTTTGGCTGTTTCCCCACCCAAATCTCATCTTGAATTCCCACGTGTTGCGGGAGGTAATTGAATCATAGGGGTGAGTCTTTCCTGTGCTGCTCTCCTGACAGTAAGTCTCATGAGATCTGATGGTATTATAATGGGAGTTTGCCTGCACAAGCTCTTGCTCTTTGCCTGCCGCCATACATGGATCTGACTTGCTCCTCCTTGCCTTATGCCACGATTGTGAGGCCTCCCTAGTCATGTGAAACTGTAAGTCCAATTACACCTCTTTCTTTTGTAAATTGCCTTCCAGTATGTTTTTAACAGCAGCGTGAAACGGACTAATACACCCTATAAGCTAGAAAAGCAGAAGTCCCGCAGTCCTCATCGTTGGTACCCTGGACTACCAAAATAAAGCAATAAAGCCTTGCTGGTCTTCCTGTCTCCAGACCCGCCTATACCCTTGAGCGGGACTGACCTTTCTCAGTTTGCTTAGAGGCCTTCCATAGTGGCCATCATCAGGATTGAGTTAGAAATCCCGAGTTCAATACACAAAACCTCACAGCACCTGGTCTCTGCTACCTCTCCAGCTTTTCTAGGACAATATGCAAATTGTCTCTCACCAGGATCCCCGCTGCATGAATTCTGGTTGCTTCTTAATTGAGCTATGTCAGCATCCTTTGCTGTTTTCTGTAATAGATTCTTAGGGGCAGTGCCGCGCTTTGCAGTTTGTGAATTTCAGAAAGCCTGACGGGGGAGGCACCATCCCTAGAGCCCTTCAGTCACACCTCACATGCCCTGTCTGGGGGAAAACAGCGATTCTGGGTTCTGCCTCTCTCTGCCGGTCACTCGCTGTGTGATCTTGGGTGAAACACCTGACTTTTTGGACTTCAGTTTGCTCATCTGTGGAATGAACTAATCAAAGGGAACTTGGAAATGATTGCTAAAGTCTTCTTAATTGACCTCATTTGTGTCTGTTTTTGGTCAAAAGCTTGAACTGATATAATATCAGAGGCAGGCATTAGAGGGCAGCATTCACTAAAGTTTGCTGGCTGACCTTATTTTGGAAGTTGGTTTTGCTTTGTTGCAACACATATTGATGATAAGACACAAAGTGAGCATACAGAGATATATACATGATGCGATCTTATGAGGATCATGTTAAGTAAGCATTGGTTATTTTCCTAAAAGTAATGGGAATACTTCATATTATGATGAAGATTCACAAAATAAGAGATACTGAAGGTTCACATGAAGATTTACAAAATAGGAGATACTGCTAAGACAAATCTAGTCACTTCTGTCAACTTTTCCAATTATTACAGGAGAATGTTTTTTAAATACTGAGGCAGAATATTCGTAGAATCAGTTAGTCACTCTATATATGGAAATAACAGAAACTGACGAATCTTAGGCAATTTGAATGAACATATTGCAAAGATAGAATAGTTTCTCCTGAAATTGATCAAATAATTGTGTCTTCAAAGAATTACAGTGAGTTAATATTAACCTTCATCAATTGGCATATTTTTGTTATCTGAATATTTCTGTGCATGTGAGTGTGAGATGTGAATATTTAATGCTGCACAGTTCTCTTCTACAATATACCAGATCACATAGTTTAAATGTATGAGCTGAAAAAACACATTGATAACCAGTGGGGCCCTTTGTGGCCATCACCGAAGTGGGAGCAGCCACAATGAAGGTCAGTCCCTTTGTGACTTCTGACCGAAGCAATAGCTGCAAAAAGCATTTCCATGCACCTTCGCACATTCACAGGATGGTTATGTCTTCTCCTCTTTCCAAAGAGCGGAGACAGAAGTAGTGTTTGATCCATGCCCATCTGAAAGGATGATGAAGTTTAGGTTGTGTGAGGACACCATGAAAGTCAGCAAATTGGCAAAGAAGTGCGGGTTTACAGGAAGAAATATGTCATCTACATTGAACAGGTGCAGCAGGAAAAGACTAACGACACAACTGTCCATGTAGGCTTTCACCCCAGCAAGGGGGTTATCACTAGGCTAAAACTGGACCAAGACTGCAAAAAGATCCTTGCCCAGAAAGCTGTTGGGATTCACTCGGGGTGGCTGGCAAAATATTAGGGAAATATTAGGGAAAGTTATAAGATTATAGTCTGAAACCTTTTGGAAGGCCGAAAGGTTTTAATGGAATGGGTTGAAGGCAGCCAGTTCTTACGTTAGAACTTTAAGTCATAGGGTAAAGGTTAGAATAATAAAAGCTTCCCCAGGTAAGTCTGTGTACCCCACATTCCTTTGTCCCTGCCCTCATTTGTTTGCTCATGTAAACTTTGTACTGGATGGGCAGGACGAGGTCGAAGGGGGATTACCCGCTGGTGGTTATTCTGGGCCCCAGAACCAAGATTTTTATCATTCATAAAACCACTCTTTTAACCATGTGAATTATCCACAAGTGTGTGGACTTAGAACTTCTGTTATTAAACCTGTACTGAATAAATGCAAGGAGGAACAGGGAGTCATTGTTGATTAGCTGCAGTCGCCCTCTGAGAGCAGCTAATGACCTCCCTAGCCCACTTGAATTCACTGTAGTCAGGTGTATCAGAGTGTATTTCACTCATCTGTTGCTGAGTCAAGGACTGCAGGACAGACTTCTGCAGGTGGTGATCAACGTCTCAGGTGGTGATCCCCATGTGACCGAGGTCTCAGAAAGCCAAATCTCACCAAGTAGGAAAGGAAAAGGGCAAATACAAGAAGGAAACAATTGAGAAGATGCAGGAATAAAGTAATCTTATATACAAGCTTTCATTAAAACTTGAAAAAAAAAAGCCAGCGGGGATAGTGTAACACAGATGTAGTATAGGAAGTATATGTCTGCATGCATATGTGTGTGTGTGTGCTTGTATGTGTTCATGTATGTGTGCATGTGTGCATGAGTGTGTTCTTGTATGTGTGCACACCTGTATGTGCATGTATGTGGGCTTGTGCTGGTTCTCCTTTACTTTTTTGTTGTAAGCAAAGGAAAGTGAACACTAGGTGAAGAGAGAGGGCCTGTTTTGATCTAAAAGCAGTGTGGTGAGGGGTTAGAATTGCCCCTGGGGAAGGTAATGTTCTCAATTACAAATCCTATGGCAGGTGAATAAGCCCTTCTATAATCAGAAAAATCAGCTCACTGTTCTCTAAGGAAAGGAAGGGTCTCCCAGTCAGCACCTGCTCTTGGATTGTGCAAATGCGAAGGAGAAGATTTTTAAAAGATTAGAGTGATCATGGCTGTCTTAGTCTGTTTAGGCTTCTGAAGCAAAAATGCCATGCACTGGATGGCTTATAAACAGCAGAAATTTATTTCTTAACATTCTGGAGGCTGGGAAGTCCAAGCCAAGGCTGAGGAAGATTTGGTGTCAGGTGAGGGTGTGTTTCCTGGTTCTCACTGTGTCCTCACATGGCAAAAGGGGCAAACAAACTCCCTCTGGCCTCTTTTCTAAGGGCGCTAATCCCATTCATGAGGGCCCCATCCTCATGACCTCATCAACTCCAAAGCCCCACCTCTTAATACCATCATCTTGGGGGTAGGATTCAGCATATGAATTCTGGAGGGACACAAATATTTAAAACATAGAAATGGCCAAATGTGTGTTGCTAAGGAAGCTAAATGGGTTCATCCTTTCATACTTGAAGCCAAAAATGGCTTTCACATATTTTATAAAAACCAGCACAGTTGAGAGAAAATGGAGAGGGCACTCATTCTGTTGGCTGTACTTTCAAACCCTATCTGGAATCTGAAGGCGTCCACTACCTCTGTGGCTACTCTCCTGGTCTAAGTCAGTGTCCTCTCTTGCCTGGGTCTGTGCAGTAGCCTCCTAACTGGCCTCCCTGTCTCCCTGCATGCCTCCCCTGCTGTCTAGCCTTGACCCAGCAGATAGAATGTTCCTTGTAAGTCAGATCATGTCACTCAAAATCTTCCCCTGTCACTCATGTCCAACGTGCTCCCATCCTCATGCCCATCCCATCACCTGTCTCACTTCGCCTCCCACTTCCTCTCTCTCTGCCCCAGCCATGTCCATCTCCTGTTTCTCAAAGCCGGGCATGCGCCCACCCCAGGGCCTTGGCACTGCTCCTGCTGCTGCCTGAAACAGCTTCCCAACAGCCATCCTCACGGCTTGCTCTCTGCTCCTTCAAGCCTTTGTTAAATATCCTCTTCTCAGGGAGACCTTCCTTGATCAGTTTACTTATTCAAATTGTTAGGGCCCTTTCCAGGGGTAAGTAGGATTTCACTTCTCAGAAACACCTGCACCCTTCCTTCCATTTTCCCTCAGTATCTTTTGGTTTATGATATGTCATATAATTAACTTACTTTATTTGGGTTCTGTCTTTCCTTATCAGAAGTCAGCCCCATGAAGGCTGGTATTTCTCTCTCTGTTGTTCACTGATGTTTCCCCAGTGTCTAGAATAGAGGCTGGCCTGTTGGAGGTGCTTGATAAATATTTTTTTGAATGAATAAATAAGAATTATTTCATGTGGTGTAACTGGTACAAAATAATATGTTGGTATTCTCTTATTTCACGTATATTTGCATATTAGTAAGTATGTTTTTCTTGCAGAGGAGGGAGGGACAACTTTCAATGCCAGGACATTCTAGAGGAGTCAAGGAGGCGCGATTAGCCCCTGGACCACCTTGGAACTCTGAGACCTGACTTACGGAAGCACGAAGCAGCCCTTCTTTCCTTTGGGGCTTTCGTTTCATTCTCTTGTGTAAAAGCAGTTTTTTTTTTGCATAACACAGGCTCTCTTTTTCTGGTGGCAGCTTGTTGGAAACACCTGCTATTATGGATTTCTATGAATGTGAATGGCGGGGTCTTCAGGAGGGCCAGAAAAGAAAGGAGGCCTGGGAGATGTCCCCACAACCAGGTGCTGAGGGTTCACCTTTCCTTCTGGTGCTGCCCATAGGGTCTGGGAGGGTAGCGTTTGTATTTTGAAAAGACACTGTCCAGGCCTTGTGTGCAAATACTCACACAAGTGTGGAGGTGGCCGTGGGTCAGATTTGCCTGCATTCCCAATTTAAGCCTGTTGCCCCATGTATCATGGTTGAATGATAAATTATAATGCCACCTACAAGTGATGGTCCAGAGAGACACATGACTTGGATGATGCTAAACTCTGAAGGTGCTGGAAATATAAATCTAAGAAGTTAATCCACTCATGGCAAATAATCTGGGCTACCTATGCTATAGTCCAGATTATATTAAGCACTGACATTGAGTGACAGGAAGCCCATTTATAGCCAGACAAGGAAGAACAGCTTACAAGATCTGTAAAACCTACCGTGAAAGTAGGGCAGCTAGGCATCGTGGCATTCCCCTACAGTGCCCGCCATATGGGAGGGTGAGGTGGAAGGATCACTTAAGCCCAGGAGTTTGCACACCCTGGGTAACACAGTGAGACCCTGTCTCTAAAAAATAAATGAATAAATAAAAATAGGGAAGCTCCTTGATTAATATGTGACATATTTATTATAGAGATAGAGTTTGGCTTTTAAACTCACGGATAATATTGCTTTGTCTTTGAAGGGACAGCAGACATTTAGAGACCAACTCCTGAAAATGACTCATGGGAGCAAGAGTACCCAAAAGACTATAACTTCTTTCACCAAATCAGGGGTCAGTAAACTGTCCTATGTGATTCTGCAAGGAATCTGAAGGATCTGTGAGACACTTGAACAGAGATAGTTTTAGAGAATTTCCTTTAAATGATGAGAGGATTAAAGGAGATAAGAGGGCAAATTCTATTAGAGCATAGCCAATATCTGGAACTGTCAAGGAAGTAAAGATATCCCAATTTTGTTTGGATGGTAGAGATGACTTACAGAAAGTAATCATTGCTAGGTTACTAAATTTGTTATTTTCCAGAAAAATCAAAGGAGAAAAAAAGACATCAGATACCACACAAATATAAAATGGCAGCTGCCCATGAGCTTTTGAGACACTGAAGACAAATTTAGTTGAGTCTCTAGATTCTAGTTTTGAAGTTTGAGTCGGCCCAACATGTTCTCAAATGGATGTGGCCTTTACTGGATCTGATGAGGCATTCTATGCATAAGATGTTACATGTAGGCATCGTATGCATAAAATTTAGGCATTTATAATATTTAGGCATTATATGCATAAAATGTAACATCTCGGATTTGTACTGGAATTGTTACCACTTGAAGAATTTCATAGTCCTGGTGATAAGAACAATCCAAATTGCGGATTAAATTTTTTCTTTGACATATATTCGGGATCTTCTGTATAGAAATGAATTTGTGGTCATAATTGTGTATAAAATAATATTGATTTCTGCAAGGTCAGGTGCAGCAGACATCAAGCCTTGCTAGCTGTCTTGCTCTAAAACTTTCCATAAGAAAGGCAATTTCATGTAGAGACAGCACCAGGGATTTTAAAAGAAAAGAACTATGATTTGGATTCTAGAGAGCATGCTTTTAATGAATGAGTTCATGTGTTTGAGAGTGCTTTGTAAACCTTACAATGTTCTATAAATGTGTGTTGAACTTAAATTGTCTATGATACTCAGAACCCATTACAATTCAGATGAATGGATTTGGTAGTACAGGAAAGAGTGTAACTGAATTTTATAGGTTTGTTTGGTAAGAGAGTGTCCTGTTCTCAATGACTCACATGTAGGTACACAATGTTCTGAACCAACAGGGTTTGTTAGGACACTTTCCAGTGATAAGCAGGTTTCTCTGAGAAGTACACCAGGTTACTCAGAGCAGTGTGATAAGGTAAGCAGGAGTTATGGCTTTGCTATTTGCCATACTTCCTTCCCTCACGGCCTGTTTCCATGCAGTTACCAATGTGGGATGGATGCAAAGAAGATTATATTTAACTTTCTGGCAATAGGACGAGGAAGTGGGCATCTATCAAGATCATGGTAAAGAGAAAACATTCACCGAAACGCATGAAGAAGACACATACAGAGTAGCAGGAGCAAAGGACAAATGAGACTTTGATCCGCTGGCACAGCAACAGAATGAGGAATAGAAGAAAACAGCTTCCGGGGTTATCAAAAGCTAGCACATTTTATAGATCATGACAGGTTAAAATTGTCAAATTTTCTGTAATCAACAAAACCTCGTGACTGTTTCAGCTAATTTACAATCCTGCATACTGTTATGCTGGTCAGGACTTGTTAAATTTCCACAAAGTGCAAAACTTAATGACACTGTGAACCCTGAAGAAATACAACTATTAATCATAGCTGGGCGTAGTGGCTCATGCGTCTAATTGCACTGTTTTGGGAGGCTGAGGCAGAAGAATCAAATATTTGACGCCTCCCCAACTCCCAGTGAAGGCAGCTGGGGTCAGGTCATCCTTGCTGCCCCCTGAAAGGCACAGGCTGTCCTGATGATGGAGCCCCTGTCCACGTCCATTCCACTCTTGGTTGCCTCATGCCAGCCACACTAAATTTGTCTCAGTGTTTTGGAAACACTGGTTATTTCCCATCTTGTTGCTTTGTTCACAATAACGAATCTCTGGCATAAATGGCCCCTTTCCTGCCTGCTTCTTGCACACTTATATCAGTTTCCTACCATTGCTATAACACATTGACAAAAACTGGGTGGCTTAAAACTGTGGGAAGTTCTTCTCTCACAGTTCTGGAGTCTGAATGGAGGTGATGGTGGGCCCATTTCCTCTTGGGTATATGGTTCTTCAAATATAAGATGCTGACGATTGTAAGATGCATTATTATTTTATATACTACCTAAGAGAGAAAAAAACTGCTGGGTGCGGTGGCTCATGCCTGCAATCCCAGCACTTTGGGAGGCTGAGGTGGGAGGATCATGAGGTCAGGAGATCGAGATCATCCTGGTCAACATGGTGAAACCCTGTCTGTACTAAAAATACAAAAGTTAGCCAGGTATGGTGGCACATGCCTGTAGTCCCAGCTACTCAGGAGGCTGAGGCAGGAGAATCACTTGAACCTGGGAGGTGGAGGTTGCAGTGAGCAGAGATCATGCCACTGCACTCCGGCCTGGCTGCAGAGTGAGACTCTGTCCCTCTATCCCCCCAAAAAGGAAACAACTCTGCTAACTAACTTATGTCATGCTATCAACTTTAAGATGCGTCCCGATTTCATTTTATGTGAAAAAATGTGCAGTTAATGAAACGCAGCATAATCTATAGAAAGTCAGATGAATTCCATTCTCTAGAATCACACGATTAGGATACGTGCATTGGCAAAACTGGCCAAGCACAAAGAGGTTAAGACAAACTAGAAAGACCTTGCAAATATGACTTCTATATGCTAACTGGGTTCTGCCATTCTGAAGCACTCACACAAGTCCTGGAAGGCAGAAAGAAGCAGCAGCCAAAATCCAGCAGCATCTGGTGCTTTCTGCTGGCAGTGAAAGTGATAGAGGTGGCAGGCACAGCCTCTGGCTTCCCAGGTGACCACCGGCAGATGTAGGCTACACTCACTGCACCACCTGCTGTGTGGTGGTTACTGGGCTCCTGTGTCCAGGGCACCGTGTGGCTGTGGCTTCCCGATTCTGGCTATCATAGCTGTGGATGGAGGTATGTTATTGAAAGCGAGGATTTCTGAAGTAGCCTTCCTGATGAGGGAGGTGCAGACACTCCTGTGCTGGGTCAGGTGCACACTACTCTTGGAGCAGTTCTTAGAGGTCATGTCAAGATTGCACTTTCAGGCCTTTCCAGTGTTTTCTAAGCAACCAGGACTCTTTGTCTCGTTTCTGCTTAAAAGGCATAGAACAGTTTCTGTTTCTGGCACTGAGCTCCAGCTAATACAGTGTTTGAAATCAAAGACGGCTGCAGGCAACTGAGACGAGACAGGAGTATCTGGACAGATTAAATGATGCTGAAATCGCAACTCCCAAATCTCATCAGCTTAACGAAATGAACTTCGGTCTGTCACTGATAGTGTCCAGGGCTTTGCTCTAGGTGGACATTCTGGGACTCAGACTGATATGTTATGCTGGTATATCAACCTGAGGCTCTGCAGCAGCAGAAGGGAGCTGGGGAATTAGGTGCTGGATGCCAAATCAGCATAGAAAACTCAGTTGCATTTCCATACACCAATAACAAATCGGCTGAAAAAGAAACAATATAAAATTCCACTGTGTGTATATGACACATTTTCTTTATGCATTCATCTGTTCATCCACACTTAGGTCGGTCCCATATCTTGGCTACTGTGGAGTGCAGATATCTCTCGGACATACTGATTTCATTTTCCTTGAATATGTACCCAGCAGTGGGATGGGTAGATCAAACTGAAGTTTTATTTTTAGCTTTTTGGGGAACCTCTAACTGTTCTTCATAATAGCCATTACTCCCGACTGCCCTTTTGGACGCTGGGTGCCTCCTCTTTTCCTGCAGTTCACACACGCAGAGCATCGAAGGCTGGGAGAGGAGAAGACTGGGTTGCTGAAGGCAGCGAGCTTTTTGGTATTAAAGGGGAGCTGTGTTCTCGGAAGTTGGAGTGTCTTCACCTGGCTTATTCCACTTTAGCCAGCACAGGTCCCTTGGCATGGATTCTGAGGAACACCTTGGACTCCTAGCTCAGACCAAACTCTGCAATCTTGGCAAAGCTTGATATTCAACCTGTGGTGCCCTTCTGATCATGTGTTACAACCTACAAATGGCAGAGCCATTAGCACTCAAACACCTGATATTTTTCTCTGGTATAATCCATGCCCAAGGAGATAGGAAATCCTCCCTTGGTCTTCTGGGCCACAGTCTGGGAAGGTGTTTATCCCTGGGACCGGGGTTTCCAAATTCAGCAATAATTACTGATACGGTTTGGATATCTGTGCCCTCCCAATCCCATGCCGAAATGTAATCCCCAGTGCTGAAGGCAGGGCCTGGGGGAGGTGATTGGATCATGGAGTGAGTCCCTCATGAACGGCTCAG